>JAQGCA010003422.1:0-11831 GCA_034698945.1 Protaphorura quadriocellata | reverse complement strand
CATCTGGATTAGAAGTAAATTAGGGCCTTTACATTCAAAATTATCTCTTTACGTGTAAATCCAGATTTACCCAGAAATTAACCCTACATCTTGTGGATGCTGGGTTAACTAAATTAATAAGCATATCTCAAACTCAAATTTGGCCAAAGGACTTAAACGAACCAGTTCCGCTTTTCTGTCAAAAAATTGCACAATTTTCATACTTTGCCTAATAAGGTGGCATTCACATTGTTCAATCAAATATTCAGACTTTCAATGTTTCTGTAACAACAAAAATTGGCTGTCGGTAAATAATACATGAATAATGGAAATGTGTGTTTTGGAATGCATGTTTCATGAACCCGAAAGTCACGTCCACACGTACAGTCCACTCGTAAAGGGATCGATATTTCCTTCGTCGGCATG
The DNA here is from genome assembly GCA_034698945.1 of Protaphorura quadriocellata. NCBI lineage: Eukaryota > Metazoa > Arthropoda > Collembola > Poduromorpha > Onychiuridae > Protaphorura > Protaphorura quadriocellata. The sequence continues at coordinate 11,426 of JAQGCA010003422.1, read as the reverse complement.
AACTAGCGGACGGACGGACGGACTACTATACTGGAAGCCAAAGTGAGAGTGATAGGGCGAGATGTGAATGCAATGCAATGCAATGTAAAGGGTAGAGAGACTAGAGAGACACAATGGAATAAAATCCCAAAGGCAAGTCAACTAATGCAATGTAAAGTCAGAGAATCCTTGAAAGTCATACACACAAAAAACTGTCAATTTTGTTGAGAGATCAAAAGGAGTGAGCTGTACGCGGAGACAAACACCGCCTTCATTTCGCCCTATTTTGCAAATCATATCCGGCCCAGATTTTTCGTCGTGTGAAATTTCCCCTTCAAATAGAAGGCCTAGACTATTAATGCAATGTAAAATACACCTTTAACGAATCCTAACACGCACAAGCATCAAATACGAGTTGATTCAATTTTTGTACCTGATGGGCTTTTAATCGAGTTCTAATATTAACGACGTCCGACATAGATTCTTATAAACTGAAAACCTGAGCAGTTGAATACCAGTTCAGTTGAATTATAATATTAATGTCATGAACCGGGGATTTCCTGAGCCGTGCGTCAAAAGACTTGTTTCATCAATTTTATAATTAATAAGTCCATGTGGGAATTAATGTTGTTCAATGTCTGTCGCTCAAAAATTAACTTCCTGCGAGTGAGTGTCTATTTTCACCCTGCGAACACTGCCTACATACGGAGGCATGAAAGGTGAAATCTCCAGTGTAACTGACAAGGGACCCTGTCACTCGCATAAAAACAAGACAAGTCTCCAGAGATATGACCAGTTGGTTGTGGAAAAAAATTTTGCTAACCCTTATGTAATTTCTGCAGCATTCTAAAATTGCCGTTCTAACAGCTATACTCAAATCTCCGTATTTTCATCTGCGGACGAAACAGTCGTATTCGCGACCAGGACACTTAAATTGAATATTCCGTTTGCTTGCTTTTATCAGTCTGAGTTTTACACACAAAAGGGATTCCTTGTCAAAAGCGTCATTTGGATGGCTTTGGACAGACGCATTGAATTGAGGTTAGAAATGAGCGTTACTATGCAAGTGTTTTGCTTTGCTTTGGTGTAACAATTGCGGACATTGAACGGGATACTCGTAATAGATGAACAAGTACGCTGGTTGAATAGAAAATTTGCACTTGTAGGAAACTACAGTTCTGCGTTCAGTTAAGTAGATTTCATTCATGCACGCAACAAGTATTTCAAGAACTTCAATTCTAACGTAGCGTAAGCCGCGTATGTTATACATATAGACAAGCGTTGCATGCATTGAATCCACTGTCGTCCACAACACTGATGCTGTAGCTGATGATGCGAAATCCCTAAAGTACACACTCGCTGCTCTACGTTTCTTCCCGGCGAGTAGTAGATTCCTAGCACAAGCAACGTAATTTTCAGGTAGTAGGAGCTAAAATATTATTTGCCCTCAGTCAAATCAGTTCTACGAACATGAACTGTAAACGACAAATAAATCGTACAATAGGTGCAAGTAAAGTGGTAATTACACTGGCAATCCATTCCTTGAAATGGCTGAAATGACGGGATTCCGTTTTAACAAAATAGAGCAATTACACTTGAAATCTGTAGTACGTATTATTTTCGGCCAAATCTGTTGAGGCGGACTGAAAAGTAGAACTGGATAATTTGAGTCTCCCGCCAGAGTTCACATCGTCGGATAGACTGAAATTACTGAAAGGAAATCACCAAAGAGACTTTGTAATCGCTGAAATGAGGTTGAAATTGTTCGAAACGTTTAACTTTTGTATTACACACCAGAAACGAGACCTCTAAAATATTTCACGAACTCATTTCAAGTCTCGTTTCAAGCGATAAACTTTATAGTGTGATTACAGCTTAACACACTTTTCCAATATCAGTCATAAGTCATGAGTCGAGTTTGAATCGAGAAATAATATATTGTAAACGAGTTGTTTTAGAAAGGTATTACACATTGTCTGTCTGTAGAATCGCACCATTACTACTGTGAAATGGCAACGCCATCCTGTACCGGTTTGATACAAACGTCTCTTAATATAGGCAGAAATATCGTACTTGTACACCTGTATGTACTTTACAGCATAGATGTTCAGGAGAATGATTGAGTGCCCGCCCCGCCCACCCCTGTCTAACATGTCCTAAACGGTCAAATAAATGAGCTGAAAGCCAAAATTAATGAACTTGAGTATAGTACCATTTTTTCTGCTCGGAAAGAACTTTTATCGTGGTCGCCTCATCTTAGACGCTTGAAATCCAAGCGAAACAATCTGAAACTGACGCAGACAGGAATATACAATTCAACGGCAACATTCCATCTCATTTCTCTGGTCTGGTCTCCCATCTTATCCCATCAAATCCATAAAAACTGACGTCAGAAACTAAAGCAAACAACTACAGCTACACTCGGCGCACTAAAAACATCCGAGAAAAAGTGTGCAGAAAAATAAAACATTCTATCGGCTGATGACAGACGGGAAAGTCGTCACTCACAGGGTCTTTTTATTCACCAGATTGTGTGCAAAACTTTACCGAGCCGTCAAATCCAGAAAACATTGCAACGTTTGGAGGCAAGAAAATATAAACAATGGAAAATTAATAATGATACGCTGTTTTTCTGATTTAATTACTTTAATTCCTGAACAATCACAGGACAAAATTATCCAAATTACTTTATCCCAAGCCGGGAGTCTTTAATTTGACTGTATGCCACATAGCATGCATGTCTTATTTAAATGGGCAAAATAAGCAATAACGCCAGGACAGAGTACGTACCACATAATATTATTGAACCACAATGACATATTGTAATAAGTGGTCCCCTGAGAAAAGTGAAAAAATAAAAAACGTTTCAGATTGGAATGGATTACATTGCATTGCGTCGGTTGGTTCATAATGGGATGCTAAAAAAGAGCTTTGACATTGTGTGTGGCAAGGGCAAGGAAAAGGAGGATATAGTGGAGGAGCATTAGGAGCATCAGAGACGAGATTAACTTCGTCTCGTCTCAAATAAGATACCAGCTTCCCGAGAATCTCGTCTAAAATCACATCCTAACATACGTTTACCCTTCTTGCCTTACATGTACGTACGAAAGGAAGTGAAGGAAAGAAGAGATGTTCCACACATGGTGTCTAATATGTATTGACCCCCCCCCACAGCAGGATCCACAATAAGTACAATCAAGTGGAATATCTCGTTGGATAGATCAGCTTGCGGCGAAAGAAACAAAATCGGGTCTTCGGCATTCTTCAGCTGCTTTTTACGGTATGCCGTCTGAAAAGGCGTGAAAAATTCGAAAAACGAACTTTACCACTGCATTCCCGAATGCTTTCTGAAAAATTTGAGCCATGGTTCGACAATTTCTGAGCAAGTCAATTTTGGCTCTAAATTTCACGTTTTCAAAATTTTCATAAAACAATTGGGAATGCAGTGGTAAAGTTCGTTGTATTGAATTTTTTAAGTTTCCACGTACATTCACAAGGAATACCGTAAAAAAGCGGCTCAAAACCCCGCAAACCCGATTTTTTCTCTTTCGTCGTGAGCTGGAACGCGACGCGCTACTATCCTACTTGAGCTGATCTTTCCGACGATGTGTTGGGTGTGTCTGTGTCTATTGTGGTTACTGCTGTATCCCCCATACAGCAGTCACCACAATAGGCACAGAAACACCCAACACATCGTGAGGCAATACATATTAGACACCCGGTACAGTTATGTATAATGCATGAGAAGATATATCGATCCCTCAGGCACGGGAAGGCTTTTCCCTTCCAAAAGCCACCCAACGTTCCCCACCCACTCCTTCCAAATCATCAAATTCAACTCTAAAGGTCTAAATTGCGTCTTCGACAGTGTGAAAATCTCAAAATTACTCTTCGAATGTTGTTTATCAAAATAATCGGAATAGATTTTCCCACTTGAAATATTTTCAATCAATTATTCAATTAATATTTCAAAATTATTTGAATATGGTCGAATCATTAGCTCAGAGGTTCCCAATTATGCTGAAGTGGGACCTTTACTTAGGAATTGGAATATCCTTAATTATCGAGAAACTAATTTTCCTTCCAGAAAATCAGTCAGGCGAATTAGACTCTTATTCTAACAAGGAAGTTAATTGCCCACCTCGAGAAAAAGTTTGACACCGCTCAATTCCTTTCGTGAAAGCGATAATGATAAAGCGAATTAAAGCCACCCAAGTTAAACAGACCTGGATATGACTCTGGAAGAAGAAAAGAAGTCAGAAGCCGAATGAAAATCCCTTTGCCCAACTTTATTCCTTTACATTACAATTACATCAAATTTTATGCGGTCCATTGAGGGAGAACAGAGAAACATTCAATTGTTTCCCTGGACAGAAGGGAACGTGAGATCCTTCCTGACTTGCTGAGACACTACGACGGGTCTCAGGAAAAGAATTGAAGCACTGTACTAAATAATACTCCCGTGAGACTAGGAGAGAGAGCCCAGCCCTGAGTGAAAAACAGCCAAAGGAGTTTTGAAACGCTCTCATGCATTCGCCTACACGTATTTGTTTTCCTGTCCTTTTTTTCGTACATTTCTTCCCTATTCTGAGACACACCTGAAACATGATAGCGGGGGGTTGAGTACACAGACTATGTTCCAGTCCAAGTGTAATGTGGGCAAGTTTTTATTTTATTTTATTGGTTCCTGGTTATATCAATCCGAGAACCGTTTTGGTGGACATTTCTCTAGTAAACTCGCCTTAAGTGGGCAGGCGGGGTGGGCGAAGAATTTCATCAATTTCATATTGTTGAGAACATAACATTGGGAAACATTGAGAACATAACAGTGGGAAAACTTGGCTAAGGATATTAATTGTTATTATAATTAATTATTCGGGCCATAGGAAATGTGGCTGTGTGGGAAGAACAGTGGTGAGGCTCGGAAACTTGTCCCTGTAAATTCAAAGGATTTACATCCATTTGCTCTTGTATTTGGGGTAAACGAATATATATATTTATTTTTAAGTTCATTATCCTGAATTGTGATTGATTTTTGATATTTCCCTTTTGTTAGTGAATTAACATGAAATCGAAATTTTAAAACTCCATTAGATGAAAACAATCCAAATGGACGAATATTTGGAGTTGTCATTAAATACAGATTCATTTGTCAAAGTGTGACTACTCAACTAAAAACGAGACTCGTTAAATTTTTCAAAGCGTGAATCGTTTGTTAATAAACGTGGACTGTAACATATACAAATGTGTACAAACATAGGCATCAACCAGTGTACACACATATTATGTAACAATTATAATCTATCATCATAGGGCTAAATGTATTACGATACACTTCTTATACGTTCTCGGACGAAAACGCTAAAAACCGAGAAAAGAGTCTCCGATGATAAAGCAATTAAGACACACAAAAAGAGAATGCATGGATGGAATAATCGACATACCTTCTTCCACTTGAAGATGAATGAGAGATCGAGGAGAGTCAGGTCATTCTCCATGTTCTTCTCACCATCTCCATTGTACAGCAAATCCACCTACAACAAAACACAAAACACACATTTGTAAAACATTGAACGCATTCCGAGAGTCCAGAAATAATAATACTGAGCTTTTCATTTTCTTTTTTATATTTTTGGACTATATTTATTAAGAAATCAATTCAATGAACGAGATCCCAGCGAAGTTATCTGGAATTTGAACTTTCATGCTCTGGTAGGAGTTGGATTTTTATGAAAATGGGTTTTCAAATTGTTCTCAAATTTTAATACGAAGGTTTAAGCAATGCCATACAAATTTTAAGCTCAAAATTAATGTTAGGCCAATTCTGAGCAACCGTTTTCCAAAAAGTAGATACCACATTTTGGTAGACAATTACAAATCGCCGCCCATAAACATTTTACGCACATTAATATTTATGCGTATACCGGAATGCCGGCACAGAAAGTATAAATTGTAGCGGGACTGAAAAAGTAACTCTAGGGCGCTGAACTTTGGAATTGAAATGTTCAACACGCGGTCGAGGTACTAAAAGAAATCAAAGACAGCCAACGGCAGCGGAAACGGTTATGTTATTTAAATTATTTAGAAAGTGGTTAAAGAAAATACTGACCAAATTCGATATTTCATGACCAAAATTAAAGAGCACGTTCGACGTTTAACGTGCGGAATGTAAAAAACAATTCCTAACGGCGAAGTAATTCATTACGCCCATCCACCCTCCTAATATGATAAATAAATGGGAGACTAATTGCTGATCATATTTTCAAGTAAAATATTTGTGATTTTCCACTGGATTCCATTGCATTCGATTAATGCAACCGCGGACGGACATTTCCAGACGGAAGTGATTATAAAATGAAATAAACTACCGGGTCCTTCACAAAACAATCACACACACAGTACTACATTCTGCAGGTGTTCTTTCAGACGCAAAACTGGGTAAAGGTTAGCAAGCAATGCAATCACAACAATTCCCTATCAAACTGGTTTCAGCCCCTTTAATTGTTGGCTGATGATGAGGAATGCCGTCAGTTTAGACTCGTCTTGCCACAACCTTTTTTCCCTTCTCAAAACATGTTTCAAATTTTTGAGTAAATTATATTCAAACTTTATTGTTCTTTCACGTTATCTCTGTACATACTTCCTTGGAAGTGTGTAACTTTTGGTAGAAGTCGCGCTCGGTCACGGACTCCTTACGCGATGTCTCATTGACTAATTCAAGTAGTGAAAGTGCCGTTGAATGTACAATTTCCACGCTGAAGCGTCTTCAGCGTTGTGTAATAACTAGTTGAAACATTAAAATTTCAATCGGAAATTGTCATTCAGGTTTATTCATATATATACAATTTTATTTTAGTATAGAAACTTTTTGAAACGTGTGCCCTATCCGTTTTTACTATGATTTTTTTTGCATGAATTTAATTTCGATATGCTTCGAACCCGTTACGTATTTTCAGTGGTAAAGAGTTTACGGGCTAATCAAATCTGGTATTCATATTTAGTATAACACTTAGTCTACTCACATTCCAATATTGGAATTCCCATGATAACATTCGTAAATTATATATTTTCCAACAAAAAACATCTGCAACCGAAACGATGAGGATTTACATGTTTAGTTTACGTTTTTATTTTCATTCTGTTTTTTCTTGACGAAGAAACCAGTTTAGGTTTCGGAAGCTAGTATAAAATATTATCACCAACACAATGACATCCGTACAATCCATTCCAGTTATTACAAATTTATTTATATAGTCTCGCGAGTGCTAAATGCATGTAAGCAGATTTCACAATGAAATCTGACCTTTTAAATAATTAGTTTTGTAACGTTTTAGAGAAATGAATCAGATTTGTAAAACTTTGAAAATATAGAAAACTATATCCCACTTTTTTCAAATCGGAGAAATTTACATAATTTGTGACAGGCTGATAAATTCAATGTGGCTAAAATATTTACAAAAAATGCATCATGAGAGGGTCACACTTGATTGTCACCACTTTAAGGTTACTCTGAGAAAAAGTATAATTGGTCATCTCAATTATCCTTCCTCCAATTCCTTAATTAGAGTTATACAGAGTGTTTACAAAAAAGAGAACAATTGTTTTGGTATTTTCCGTTGTTGGGCGGATTAATCTCATTGCCTGCAATGTAAAAATTCGAACAAAAAATTGTTTTCTTTTTCGTAAACACCCTGTACATTTGTATTCATTATGTCAAATCTCATCAACTGAAAACTGTAGTAGCGAAATGCAGTGCGCCAATTCCCAACGCTTCTGCTTTGATTTGACCTCATTTTTTATCCTAGCCAAGCCGTCGAGACAGGCAAACTCAATGATTTCCTTCACGTAGTCTACGAACACACTTGTTTAGGTTTCAACCTAATGTTAATGTTAGAATAATCAAATATAAAAGGAAGGCGTTTGTAAAGTTAGACTGAAGCATGTAAGAGATCCTCTTCATTTTTTACACTAAATGAATGGGAGTGGACGTCGTCGTCACAATCCAAAATCTAGTCCAAATACTTACGACACGTACACAAAACATAAACTTTGCATTATTTATAATAACGTTTATGTTTGCATGGCAAGGCAAAGGATTTATTAAATCCAGTATACATTCATTCAGTCTCATAAACCAGACTTGGCCTGAAAACTGAGAGTGTAAAAGAGGTCGAGGTCAAATCTCAGCCGCGCGGCATTCCTGCCACCGTGCCGTGCCGTCGTCTCCTAACCAGCTTGATATGTTGAGAATATTCATATACAGCAATACATGGATTAAGCGCGGACATGATAATTTTGGGAATGCTTTGGAATATTTTTTCACACATTTAGTTTAGGTTTAAATAAAAAATATTGCAAGCTGTAATCTATGCATCTGAGGCGTTAGAAAAGTAAACAACAATGCTGGTAGGAAACAAATTGAACTAAACGGAGCACTTGGGTAATACATACATATAATGAATTGTGAGAATAAAAATGGTGGGAAAATGTAATAAGCGTAAGTTAAGAGATAATACTTGCACGCGTAAACACTATGGATAAAACAAAAGATGTTTCAGACATTCGATCTTTACAATATTCCAGGTTTGGTATGGGAGATAAACATGAGATTGGGTCCATGGAAACAAATTAGATAAAACTAGACTGAAATTAGCTCTTGCAATCATTTCAACGTGTACGGATTCGAGTCGGCCTTTCAAGTCCGGAGAAGAGAAATAAATCTGATCATGGCTCGCTGGCTTTAGTTTACGTTTATTCTGTGTTATTTTCCATTCCCGCCTTAACTTCCTTTTACCAAACCAAATCTGCTCAACCTGAGCGAGTAGTCTCATGAATAAGGAAATCCTAATAAAATCCGAAGGATTTATAAATGAACAGCGCCGAATTCTGCAAAGTATATAGAAACTGGGAGAGCGTTGAGTAGAGTTATCACAAAGTTGGCATGCGACCGCTCGGCTGGAAAATCAGAGGGATCTTGTTTTCCACTATCTCTATGCTCAGCACTTTAACACACCACTCCTATCCACTGACAAAATGATATCCAGTAGTCGACAAAATTATTGAAGAGCCAAATTCAGTCCGCCCGTGATATTAGATATTTCAAAACAAAACTCATTAACGTTTGTTCTTTTAGCAAATATAAATAAGGAAAAGGAAAGGAACTATTAGGCATGGCCCTTTCAGTTCTGCATATTATCGGAATTGATTTCCAAAGGGAGCCGGTATTCACTAACTAAGTTCCCATCTGTCAAGGCAGGACATCTAGGAATGTACCTATACATATTAGAGCCTTCGAGTCCTTGCGGATAACGAAGCCAGAATTCCCGTATTGTGACGCTCACAGACCCAAACCAACTCAACCAGCCATGTGCTAGTCTGAGGGACCAGACGAGACTAGAAGTCTCAGGAGCTATGCCGAACCCAATGAAGGGGAGACAAATTGCTCATCCTCGGCTCTTCTGACCGGACAAATCATTTTCTTTTGTCAAAATATTGAGGTTTTTCATGCCATTATATCACATCAAGCTAAGCAATCTTCACCATCATTGTAGGCACTGGCATCATTTAAATAACGACACTTTTTCAACAACTCATTTGATCATCAAGGGCTTGAGCGGTCTTCTAACTAATACAAACTCTTACGATTCAGAGTCAGAGGAAAAGCAGGAAGATTTTTATTTTTGACAGACATGAAAGTATTTATAAGACGGAGAAGAAACCCGAGAGTTGTCCATCCGTAAGTATGAACAGTCTCTCCACATATCCACATGCCAAAGTCAAGGAGCCGGGCATTTTGGGCAACACAAACAACGTTCGCACATTAAGAAGTTATGTTACGGTAAAATCCACGTGCGTGGGGTGTGGGGCTGGGATTTTAAAAATTGATCATAGGTATTCATGTGTCACAGGTAATTGGTAAACCTAGGAAGTTGACGGCAAAATACCGGAAATGAGTTTCCCCGAATCTCTGGACTTCAGATTATAACGTAGCAATCCTTCGTATTCTCCGACGACAGGACTGAATGTATTTTGAATAAATGTGAAGGGCTTTATATTTTCGGGACATGCAACGATGGCAGACTTTTCAAACGTACAATCTCTTTGTGCGATTTGACTTGTTACCTGTAACCTTAGAGTCATACATTCATACATATAAGAACGAATAACGTACTTCAAGCCTGTATCATCTAAATTGTAAGGATAAGACCAAGTTTAAAGTGTAGGGACTGAAATAAGCCGGTGGTATCGCAAGAGATCTCATCATCCTTGCTGTGTGTGATTTGAATGTGAGAACCCCAATACTACAAGTGTAGAATACGAGACCTGAACTTGTCTCTTTGTAGGCCGTAACCGTTGTTGGCATGATACGGAGCAGTGGAGAGTACGTAGCCTTTCCCACCTCCAAGTCCGACCGATGTATCCATGTAATTTGACTCGGACCAAAAAACTTGAATTCAAATCTCCTCTGTCAATAGTCAGTTTTAGAGAAGAATCCAAACAATGGTGGTTCAGAATTCAGTCAGATTAATCTAATCTCCACCCACAGAGGGTAACATAAAATGGCGAAAAATGACCACCGCCTGATTGTGTTATGACTAAATTCGGTTCGGCGTGTGCCCCAAAAATGACCACCACCTTGAATACATTACGGCCACACCTGGTTTGGCGCGTGTGCTAAAAATGATCACCACTTGTGAAAAATGACACTAACATGCGGTCAAAATTAGCAAATAGAAAAACGGGTGGTCAAATTTGGCTCACGTGGTGCTCAATTTTAGGACACGGCTTCATTTTTTGGTTTGTTGTTGGCCGTTGCCATTGTAAAACGAAATAGCAAAATTCGGGAATAATTTATTTTGTTCCTAACCTATGGATTCAATGTTCAATCAATAGTTCTATGGGAAATTCGAAGGTGAGTTTAATAAAGAGATTCCCCAACTCTCTAAACCGAGAGTGGTTGAATGAGAGGGGGAGAGTGCAATTTTAGAATTTAGCATCTCTCCTGTATTCTTCTCAACAGCTTCATTCTAACCCTACACAGTGCATAACATTACGCAAACATTAATATACACAGGTTGGTGGGAGACATGAACGCATTTTCAGTCAGTCAGAGGCCACAATGAATGACTACAGCGTCCTCTACCACTACACCACACTGCAGTGCACTACTGGCTTTGATTGATGAAGTGTTAAAGCACGCTATAAATTACTTTCTAAAGAGATGTGTGTCTACAAGAATCCTCTGCTCAATTAATACATTCATATATTCAACCGGTCCTCCCTCTTTCCCTGCTCCTATTTTATTAATTTTAAATTAAAAAAAAATATTGAGAGTTTAAAGTCCGGCTACTTTCACCCTTTGGGTCTTGCCACAGACTTCGCTCTGATCCGATCTAATCAAATTGCCCCGGACTCTGACTCCGACGTAGGGAGGACACGTAGTGTGT
>JAQGCA010003421.1:0-11833 GCA_034698945.1 Protaphorura quadriocellata | reverse complement strand
AAACTTAAATGAATCAGACCCGTTACTATTGACAATACTTGGTGTCGTTTAGTCGCCAGGTTGGATGATCATTTCATTGCCATCCTGACCTCGGATTTACGACGCCAGTATTATGAAATAGTCGTTAATCATAAATTTGTGAATAATTTATGTATCGACCCTCGCTTAACGACACTAGTATTATAAGTCGGGTAGTAAATCTGAGGGTACGGCTTAGTTTCTAAAATAACCTCAGATTTACGGCAATATTTATGGTACTGAGGTTATTATTCATAACCTCAGATTTACGACTATAGCAAAATGCCAAAAATACGGTCATAAATCTAATCTGACTTACGATTGCTAAGAATGAAAAGATCCATGATGAAGAAAAGTCGATGTTGTTCCAACATTGTGAACCGGACACCCTTCTCATTAAATCTTGGGGCCATGTAAATTCTGATTGCCACCTTCGGACCTAAAGCCGGAAAGCCCCTTGTTTCCTATATAACAATAATAGTGATGGTAGAAACGGAAATATTCTTTGCGAAAACATCTCTGTTCTTGTGGCACTCACAATGTCAAAATTGTAAACGAAAGGTTCATGGTCCAAATGTTTGACACAAACTTTGACTTCTCCGCCTTGTTGATCTTGAAAATCAAGTCCTGCATTGAATGAAATATTTCTACGGCTCCAAAAGGTGTACAATTGATTGACTTTCCCGTTAGTAGTCAAAATAGTTTTCAAATTGGTGATTCGTACATTAGGCCATAGTAATGGTAATTCACCCTGTAAAAAATTGACATGGTTTTTTAAAAGCGCTATTTATTTAAAACATATCCGGAGTAAACTAGAAAATATTTTTAATTACCCCTTTTGGCGCGTAAGGCGTAAGTTTAGCTTTGTGTTTACTGAACCATTCGTCAATTAGCCCGTGCCATCGGTAGAAAAACGGATCTCTCATGGATACCGCCGTGTTGGCCATGACACCTGGATTAAACTGAAAGAAGCACATTATATATCAGTCATAGATTTACGACCATACTTAGTGAACCAGCCCTGGATTTAGGACTATAGTCGCGGACCCTTTACGGAGGATTTACGTCCCTACTACTGTATCAACCATGAATTTACGACCCTATTGGCGCGCTTGCCATGGATTTACGACCCTACTTCTGTATCAAACATGGATTTACGACCCTACTTCTGTATCAACCATGGATTTACGACCCTACTTCTGTATCAACCATGGATTTACGACCCTACTTCTGTATCAACCATGGATTTACGACCCTCCTTCTGTATCAACCATGGATTTACGACCCTACCAGTGGACTAACCATGGATTTACGAATTTACGACCCTACTAATGTATAAAACATGGATTTAGGACCCTACTAGTGTCTGAACCGTATATTTCCGACAATTGTCCTGGTTCTCAGAAGGTAACTACAGATTTGAGTAGAGATTAGTTAGATTTTGAATAGTATTGGGCCGTAAATCTACCCAGTTAATTTATAAATAGAATTTAAATAAATTCACCTTGAATTTATAATTGGGATCCTCTGCCACACTGGAAATAATATGTCCATTAGCATGAACTCCAACATAACCGTACAACTTGTCATTCACGCTGAACTTGTTTGCTTCCATGAGATTACCCAAAAAGTCGACCCCTCGAAAGTTGTTGATTGGAATCTTATTGTTATTTCTACCAATGACGAAACCCTGCTCAATGGTTTTCAGAATCAAGTTTGCGATTGAGATCGTACTATTCACGAACACATTCAGATTGAAAAATGTGTTCCTCCCATGGATCGCATCCTATAAATGCATAAAGTGACAAATAATAAGCGTTATAATTTCTTATAAAGACGTAAAAATGTATATCTTACAATATTACAACACGATATATTCAAATTTTATATGTTTTACCGCGAAAACTCTGTTTGGTTTGCGATCTTGCCAATCCCGTTGCGAAGTTGAGTCCGTTAGATGGGAGTTGTATCCCTCCTCAATTATAGTGCCTTTACGTAAATCAAATGGTTTCACTATCGGCAGTCCATTGCACAGACGCTCTGCATTGTATCTGGAATCAGTAAATACATAGTTAATAATCAGTTTGTCTTACTTTACATAAATATATATATATATATATCTCTATATATCCCTATATATCCCAATATATCCCAACATATCCCAATATATCCCAATATATCACTATATATTACAACATATCCCTATATATCCCAATATATCCCTATATATCCTATTACATATTTATTTATGTTACCTCGCCATGACTTCATGGTGCATATAATAGAAGAGTTCACCCCTCCGGTCAGCTCGAGGGATGTCACCCATAAGTGGGTATGCCAAATGGTAATACCAATGATGGGTATTGATCCAAATGTCTTCCCGGAAATACCATAGAGCACTTTCAATTCCATTGTCTGACGTCACTTTTCCATCAATAACTTCACAGGTCTAAAATTATTTCACAAAAGATGAAATCATATCTTTTTTTTTTGGAAAATTCCTTAAAAATTTGATACGATTTAAATACCCCTGGTTTTTGTATTTTCTCTTTTTTTCCATAACCGCCAATAATTTTGCCAGGGATGAAACAGTCCGGCATGAGGGTCACGGGTTCCGGTTTCCATAATTTGAGGAAGAATTCGTCCAAATAACTGAAGCTAACGAACGCCGTTAGCCATAACCTTAAGTTAATACCTGCCCTGTCCCGAAGGGCCAGCGCCATCTTCAGAGCTTCTTTCTTGTCCCTAATCCCTACAAAACAAGAAGGAAAAATTCAAACATTAATTGATTAATTTACAAACAATTAAATCATTCTGGCCATTTAAATATTTGAAAACTCACCTTTCAAAATTGTTTTGATTTTTTCAACCGCCTCCATATGATGATGGTTAAAATTGCTGAAGGCACTGACCTTTGGGATTAAATTCAAAAGGATGGGAAAAAGAGCTTTGACTGAGACTGTAAAGGTTACCACCCTCGGGTTCCTTGTTTCCATGAGCGTAGGTGGCTCAAATAATTTATCGAATTCGTCCTGGATTGTCTTATTCGTATCCGCGGATTTTGCCATTCCAATCACGTGACAATAAATTAACCCTATCAAGCACGACAATAGTATACGACATGATACCATCTTAATTTTTTTTAATTAACAACTAATTAAGCAATACTTTTATAAGCTGACTCTGGTTGTTCAGAATTTTGAACTAACTTGATAAGTGCGGGGTCAAATGTTAATTGGTTCATCAATATTGACCATTCCTTAATCCCGGAAGTGTTTTTAGTTCTTAATTAATTTCTGAGTATGCAAATGAGGCTAACAAATTAATACGCTTCCGTAAATAATAATTCATTAACAATAATAAATATACAGGGTGTCCCAGAAGTCAGAAGTAAACAATCATCGACCGTTTACTCCTCACTATACTAAGAATAATAATGTTAGCATCAATTTATAATTAATTTGTATATTTTAGGCAAAATTATTAAATTAAATTAAGTAATAATTTCAATATTACTACAATGCACAGGGTGTCCCAAAAGTGACAGAAATAGAATACTACCCGCTATGACAATCCGTCTTCAATATATGACTACCTGGAACAAAAAATCACGGAAAGACAGTGTACCAAGTTTCACCTCATCGTGATAACTGATGCTCTCTCCAGAGGTCAAAATATGAGAGGTCACGAGCTTTCCTCAACTGACCTCTGGTTGCATTTGCATCTATGTCAGGACTATGCTGCCCTTGTAAATTTGAATTATGCCAAAAAAAAATTATTGAAGCACTTGAAGTCCTTAACAGCATTTCTCCGAACTGGTTACGGCCGCATCAGAAATCAGATTATAAATAAAGCGCAATATGTCAAATATAATTCATCATATTTAATTTCTGACATTTTGATAAATAATTGATTAATACTACAGTAAAAACTATGCAACAAATATTTCGGCTAAAATTTGATGAATCTTCTGCTTTAGACACGAATTCGTCTAAACCGGATGTCAAATATCGCCGACCATCAATTAATAAAAGCGAAGACTACCCGGGTAGTCCATCTACCTCCGGCTCAACAAATTTAATGACAACCTAAAACAAACCAAAATGATCAAAATCGGTTCCTTCTCGAAATTCATGAGATATTTTGACATTACTTGGATAGTGGCCATATTTGGGATCCCCTTGACATATTCGTCCAGATCAGCAACTACTTTGCCGGATTTTGTATTATAGATATTGCCGTTGCTGCTGACGCTGTAAGGTCTCCTGTCGAATGGATAGCCCATTGGTTTCTTTAAAGGATACATTTGACCCGGTGCCCCACACATGATCGGGGCGGAATTGCAGCCTGGCTTGAAGCCGTCGGGGAGTTTCTCAGTCACTTCATCCTCCACTCCAGGAGAAAGCATGACGAAGAGGTCGTAGACGACGCCATCCCCTAATCGGGTTGTTCCTCGGGGTAAGAGCATGTGATTTGGCCAACCACAACCACAGAACGGCATATCTTTGGTGGACTGCTGTGCTTTGCTGTTCTGCTCTTGAAATGGGATAACTAGGTTGGAATCAAGGGATCGACGCATGACTGCAATTTTGTTGTCTCTAACTGCGACAAGGATACCAAATTTCAATAATTAGTTTCTAAAATTAAGATTCAGGAAGTATGGATTAAAATGCGGTCGAAATTCCGAGATCAGGATAAAATTCATGTCCTGACCTCGGATTTACGACCCTAGTATTGGCTACAACAGTTTCCGAAGCTTCGTTGACAGTAAATCGAAAAAAAAAACTGGCCAGTTACTGTCGCTAACACGCGGTGTCATTTGGTTGCAAGGTTTCAATGGTCACCTACACCTTAACCTCGGATTTACGACCATAGGATTAGAAATATGTCCGTAAATCAGAAATCGGGATAAAATTTTCGTCCCGACCTTAGATATACGACCCTAGTATTACAAACATTGGCGTAAAATAAAAATTGGGATGAAATTTTTGTCGTGACCTCACATTTACGACCCTAGTTTTATTGTGTAATCCAATATTTTTCGGAGTGTTGTTCACGGTACTTCGAAAAAACTTAAACGAATCAGGGTAGTAGATGTTGGTACCGCTTGGGGCCTAGTGGTGGCTAGGATGGCTCATTCCTGATATTCTGACCTCGGATTTACGACCCTAGTATTATAAAATGATAGCTAACCCAAAATTTGAAAATATCTTCGCTATATTATATGCCGGGTCGTAAATCCGAGGTTAGGCCAATGTTTTTGAAGTAACCTTAGATGTATGGCGATACTTAATGTTACTAGGGTTATTATTCATAACCCTCAGATTTACGACCATAGCATAATACGAATGATACGGTCGTAAATCTGAGATCACACCATCTGTCTTGACTTACGAACGGGAAGAATGAAAGCATCCATGATGAAGAAAAGACGATGTTGCTCCGACATTGTGAACCGAACTCCTTTCTCATTAAATCTTGGAGCCATGTAAATTCTGACTGCCACCGTAGGTCCGGCAGCCGGAAAAATTATTTTGTTGGGAGTCACAATATCAAAATGGTAAACGAAAGGCTCGTGGTTCAAATGCTTGACACAAACTTTGACTTCTCCACCCTTTTCATCTTGAAAATCTAGTCCTCGATTGAATGAGATATTTCGCGGAGTCCAAAAGGTGTACAATTGATTGTGTTTCCCGTTAAGAGTCAAAATAACTTTCAAATTGGTGATGTTTACATTCGGCCACAGTAATGGTAATTCACCCTGTAGAAAATTGACATAGTTTTTTAAAAGCGCTATTTATTTAAATCATATCCGGAGTAAACTAAAAATTATCATATCGTTTATTAAAATGTGCCATATATTAAAAATACTAGAGTAAACTACAAAATATTCTTAATTACCCCTTTTGGCGCGTAAGGCGTAAGTTGATCCTTGTGTTTACGGAACCATTCATCAATCAGCCCGTGCCAATTGAAAAAAAATGGATCTCTCATGGATATTGCCGTGTCGGCCATGACACCTAGATGAAACTGAAATAAATATATAAGGTAGGTTGAAGGTCTTGTTCTTGTTTGAAGAATTAACTACGGATTTACAACCCTAGCAGTCAGTCGTAAATACATAGCACGGATTTGCGACCCAAGTGTTGGGTCGTAAATACTACCATAGATTTACGACCCCAGACTTGGGTCGTAAATATTAACGACAGACTTACGACCGAAGTGTCGGGTCTTAAATACTACCATAGATTTACGACCGAAGTTTTGGGTCCTAAATTGTACCATAGATTTACTACCGAAGTGTCGGGTCTTAAATTCTACCATATATCTACTACCAAAACGTTAGGTCCTAAATACTTCCATAGGTTTACTACCGAAGTGTTCGGTCCTAAATACTACCATGGATTTACGACCCAAGTGTTAGGTCGTAAATTCTAACGAGTGATTTATACTACCCTACTATTGAGTCATAAGAGCTACTTAGGTGTTCGTAAATCTAGGAGGTAGTCGTAAATCTAGCCAGTTAATTTACGAGCCTATAAATATGAATCTACCTCGGACTCCAAAGTCAGTAAATTGAATTGGTAAGATTCACCTTCAATTTGTAGTTGGCATCCTCTACCGCACTGGAAATGATATGTCCGTTGGCGTGCATTCCAATAGGATCGTACAACTTCTCATTCACGCTAAACTTGTTGGATTCGATCAAGTTACCCAAAATGTCAATCCCTTGAACGTTGTTGATTGGAATCCTCTTATTATTTTTGTCAATGACGTAACCCAGCTCCATCTGCTTCAGAATCAAGTTTGTGATTGAGACGGTATTATTCACGAATGTATTCAGTTTGAGTGCCGGGTTCGTCAGATGGATTGCATCCTAAACAAATAAAACTATTTTTTAAATATATAAAAAAAATGTATATCTTACTTTTCTATATTCACATTGTATATTTTTACCGCAAATACTCTATTTGGCTGCCGATCGCGCCAATTCTGTTTCGAATTTGTGTCCGTCAGATGGGAGTTGTATCCGTCTTCAATTATAGCGTTTTGGCGCATGTCAAATGGCTTCACTCTCGACAGTCCATTGCACAGACGCTCCGCATTGTATCTGGAATTAATAATTCGGTTGTCTCACATTACAGACATACACCGCACATGAGTAAGTATGTGGCACGTGGTAAGTTTACCATATTATTTTAATTAATTAACCCTTCACTGTGTTAGTGGGACGCATTTTATTCGTTGTGCATTCTAATTATATTTGTTTCGGTTACTAACTATTTGGCAACTAATATCAGAGATATACCACCTCCCAATGTCAAAAAGATATAGCCTCCTAATGTTAGATTGATACCGCCTCCTAATATTAAAGATATGTAGCCTCCAAGTTCTAGAGTGATACCGCCTCCTAATGTTATAGAGACATCTCCTCCCAATCTTATGGAGATATACCCTCCCCATTTTATGCCATTTGAAATCCCATTTTATTTAGAGCGCCATCGCCCCTTTATGTCATAGAGATATCGCCTCATAATATTAAAAAGATATATCCTCCTCATGTTTTGAGAGCTACCGGCTCGTAATGTTATAGAGATATTGTTTCCTAATGTCAAAGCAGTATTTCCTCACGCTATTGAGCTTCCGCCTCTTAATATTAGCATGACACAGCCTCATAATATTAAAGAGATAGCCTCCTAGTTCCAGAGTGAATATCTCCTCATCATGCAATTGAGCTACCGCCTGTTAATATTTTAGAGATATAGCCTCCTAGTTGCTAGTTCTAAAGTGATACCGCCTCCTAATGTTATAGAGACATCTGCTAATGTTATGGAGATATCCTTCTAATATTTAATGTATATATCCACCTCATGTTAGAAAGCTATCACCTCTTTATGTTATAGAGATATATCCTCCCCACGTTATTAAGCTGCATCTTAATGTTATAAAGATATCGCCACCTAATGCTAAAGAGATATACCCTTCTCATGTTATTGATCTACCACCTCTTAATGTTATAGAGACATCGCAACCTAATGTTGTAGAAATATGCCTATCTTATTTTGTATACGGAGCAGCGGCGGTGCTTACACTATAACGCAATTTCACATACTGTGCATTCAAACTTTCAAAATGGCTTTCTAAACAGAATGGCCATTTCAGAATTCTTAAACTTAAATATTAAAGGTATTATTTCAGATCCACGGTTACTTTTCGACCGCCCTGTAAATATTATATAAATATATGTTTATATTTATTAATTTGTACCTCGCAATGACTTCATGGTGCATGTAATAAAAGAGTTCACCCCTCCGGTCACCTCGTGCGATGTCACCCATGAGTGGGTATGCCAAATGGAAATACCAATGATGGGTATTGATCCAAATGTCTTCACGGAAATACCATAGAGCACTTTCAACTCCATTGTCTGCCGTCACTGTTCCATCAATAAGTTCGCAAGTCTATGATTATTTAAAAAAAAACATAAAATTAATTTTTGTTCTTAAAAATTTATTCAAAATTTAAAAAAAAATAGACTTGGACAAAGTTAGTTACCCCAGGTTTTTGTGTTTTCCCTTTCCCCATGTCAATAACTTTCCCAGGGAAGAATTTGTCGGGCATGAAGGTCATGGGTTCTGGTTTGAATAGTCCCTGGAGGTTTTCATCATAATAAGTGAAGCTAATGAACGCCTCGAGCCATAACCTCAGGTTCATTCCAGAATGGTCACGAAGGGCCAAAGCTAATTTTAACGCTTGTCTTTTGTCCTTAACGCCTACAAAATAAAAAAAAATAATAATTTACATGCAATTGGAATTTCAGCCCAATTTAAAACCCACCTTTCAAAATCACTTTAATTTTTTCAACCGCCTCCATATGCTGAGGGCTAAAATTGTTGAACATCATCTCTTTTGGAACTAAACTGATAAGGATGGGCAAGAGCTGCTCGACTGAGACTTCCAGCGTCACCTTGTTCCTTCTCTCTGGTCCCAGGCTGGGCGGTTTAAATAATTGATCGAATACTTCCTGCATTGTCTCCGCGGATTTCGTCATTGTTATCACATGACAATAAATTAGTCCCGTCAAGCACAGCGATAGTAAATGACGTCCTATCATCTCAATTTTCAATAATTTTAATTTCATACAAATTGTTAAAGAAAATTCTACGTGATCACAGTTTGAACTCAATATTGAAGTTAATCAATAAGTGCGGGGCCATATTTTCATCCTTATTGACCGTTCATTAACCCCGGAAGTGTTTTTAGCTCTCAATTAATTTCTGAGTATACAAAAAAAAACTAATCATTTGATTCGTTTCCGTAATTAATTATTCATAAACAAAACTAAGTATACAGGTCGTCCCGGAAGTAAACAATCACCGTTTATTCGTCATGTTAATAAATATTTCCGTTGTACAGGGTTTCCCAAATGTAACAGAAGGAGGTTGAAGTGTCATGCACACTGTAACTAACAAATCTAATGCTAGGCACAAACTACATTCAAAATTCTAATTTTTTCTATGGCAATCCGTCATCAAAATCATCGTTTTTTATGACTACCTGAAACACACAATCAAAAAATACAAGGTCAGCAGAGGTCACGGTGAGGTCAACAATTGACCTACGTCAACTACGGGTGTCATTCGAACCGCAAGGTCAACGAGAGTCAATATACAAAGTTTTGGCGCTCCGTGATGACCCATGCTCTGTCCAGAGGTCACAATACGAGAGGTCACGGTAAGGTCAACAATTCACCCAGGTCAACTGCGGTGACATTTGAACCGTAATATTAAGAAGAGTTAATATTCAAAGTTTCGGCTGTCCGTGATGACCCATTCTCTGTCCGGGGTCAAAATTTGAGAGGTCACCAACTTTACTCTCTGACCTCTGGTACATGGGTCATCTCAGAGTCCTAAAACGTACGAATAATAATTTTACTTGAACAGCCGCCATATTTGAAATCCCTTCCATATAATCGTTTAAATACGTCACGACCTGGCCTTTCTTCCCTATGTACGGACGTCTGTCGAATGGATATCCCATTGGTTTCTTCCAAGGATACATTTGACCCGGAGCACCACACATGATTGGCGCGGACATGCACCCCGGTTTGAAGTCTTTTGGGAGTTTCTCATCCACATCATCTTCTTTGGCATCAGACGCCATCATGAAAACGTCATAGATGACGCCATTCCCGAAACGCGTAGTCCCTTTTGGTAAGAGCATATGCTGTGGCCATCCGCATCCACAGAACGGCATGTCTTGGTTGGAATGCTTAGCTTTCTCGTTTTGATCCTGGAATGGGATTGCCAGTGCGGATTCATTGGATAAACGCCGAAGTGAATTTGGCCCATGGTTTACTAGAAGTCAGAGAAGTAAGTGTAAGATTTACGACCCTAAAAATATATATGCCTTGGGTCGTAAATAAGTGGTAAGTACCTATAAAGGTATTAGGGTCGAAAATCAGTGGTTGGAAATGATGACCTTAGTTGTATGGCGGCGAGGTTTTAAATCAGAAGTCAAGAAATATTGACAGGGCCGTAAATTCCAATTGGCAACTAATATTTTTAGCATTTCATACAGGGTCGTAAATCTCAGGTTAGAACCCTAGTCATGCCTCAGTAGGTTCGTAATTTTGAGGTTAGGACTAAGTGAATCTAGGGATTTCCAGACGGGTCATAAATCCGAGGTTTAAACTTATAAACCCCGAGTAATTTCAGACAGGGTCGTAAATCTGAGGTAAAAAATTATTCTATCATGGTGATTTCTGGCCAAGTTCGTTAATCCAGATTCTAAATTACTTTATAAAGAAGCCGAAAAAAACTTACGAGTAACTTTGAAAACATCCATGATGAAGAAAAGACGGTATTGCTCCATCATTGTAAACCTCACGCCTTTCTCATTAAACCTTGGAGCCATAAAAATTCTCACTGTTACGTCATGTGCCAATCTATATCCGTGTGATTCCTTTAACATTACAAATATAACGATAGACAGGTAATCAAAATAGCAGAGTAATTTAAAAAAATATGTCGGATATCCTGTTACAATGTCAAAATGGTAAGTGAAGGGTTCATGATCCAAATGTTTGACACAGACATGGACATCACTCGTCATAGGATTTGTTGAATTGCGCATGAAATCAAGTCCTCGGCCAAATGAAATAGTTCTTCGTTTCCAGAATGTGTCCAATTGACCGATTTTCCAATTAACGTTCAATACAATTTTCAAATTAGAAATACGGACACGAGACCATAGTAAAGGATATTCGCCCTGTGAAAAATTAAAAAATAACGTAAATGTAATGAATTTCCAACAGGAGCTGTTTATTTTTAAGTACGCTTTACCCCAGTTGGCGTGTAAGGTGTAAGCTTGTTCTTGTGTTTACTGAACCATTCGTCCACCAATCCATGCCAACGGTAAAACCAAGGATCCCTCATTGCAGTCGCCGTTGTCCCCATGACACCTTGAGGTAACTAGAAGAACAATTATTTATTATTATTGGGTTGATTTCCTTTATTTGCAACAAATATGATTGAACTTACAAATTCAGGACTGTGTGGTTTAGCCGTACCTTAGATTTACGACCCTACTGGTATGCGGTTAAGCATTCACGGTTTTTTACCATAGTAATTGTAAGTTGTACATATAAACCTCAGATTTACGACACCAGCAGTCAGTGCCTAAGCTAGGTATGAGCGAGTACGGGCATCCGCCCAAGGGCGCGAACTGATGGGGGCGCAAAAAAAATGAAAAAATGTAATATAATTTTAATTGAAATGTAGTATAACACTGAAAAAATTGCGGCCCTTCGGGC
>JAQGCA010003420.1:0-11836 GCA_034698945.1 Protaphorura quadriocellata | reverse complement strand
TTTGTACTTGAGTAAGTTTATTGAAAATTAGAGAAGTGGAAGCCGTGCGAGTACTCGAGAGTCATATTTGTATATACTTAGAAGACTTTACAAAATCATCTTTTGTATTGGTGATGTTGTAATATTATTATGCATGGAAAGCTGTTGCTGTTGTTGTTCTGTTTCTATTAGTTCTATTCTAGAGAGGACTCCAAGTAGTCGTCGGTCGTTCGTGAATGTATTATTATTTGACGGGAAGGAATAAATAATGTGATGATGTCTGGCTGAAACTTAACTGTATACATATTATGTATATAAGTTGACTTGTCTGAAGCACAGTATAAGTCAAGTTACGTAGCTATAAGATAAGTCTAAATGCAAAATAAATGTCCTTCGTTTAATACTTGTAACTAACTATGACTAAATTATGTGTACATATGTATTTGTAGCGTAGTGTGGCTTAGGTACTCCACTAACTTGTAACAAAACTCTTAACTGATACACTGACAAGAATTTCTTGAGGTACGCACCATTTAATTTGATTTTACTTAGTACTCAGCAGTGTATTTAGATTTTGATGTGAAAATTCCGTTTACTGCAGTATTAGTTTGATAAGAAAAAGTATAAAGACAGAATACTTTTTACACTCAGAATATTCGCTGCTAATTTGAAATATTTGGTTGTGGTTCATCGTCATTGGACTAGTCATTTTGTGAGATAAGATTTCGAACATTTTGAGCCAAAACTTTGGAACAAAAACAGATTAAAAATTCATATTTGGATTAAACCGGAGAAAGGACCCTTGTGTGAAAGTTTGGGTTGTGGAGGAAAAGTACATGAGGTTTGATCGATAAGTTTTGTACATGATTTCACACTTTAAGAGAATTGAGTTCGCCGGTTCGTGAAGATGAAATTCTTGTGTGGTGATAATTTAATTCAAAATGAGATTCCATGTGAAGGCTTATTAAAATCTTCAATTTCAAAAACCGGTGGATTGGATATGAAAAAGTGATGTAAATACGGTTGAATTTTGTAAACGAAAGATTCTCTTAAGTTATTTCTGGGCTGAGAATTTATTCTGACTTTTACAACTTCTGTGATTTGTGATTACTGCCACGGTACTCGAACAGCTTTTTATTTTTCACATTGTTGCCGTACTAGAGATTTGGAAATAATCAATCGTGTCATGTGGTGACTGCCTACTGCTTAGTGCTCTGTCAGCATCAGTTTTATCAGTCAGTCAAAAATAGAAGAAGATACATAAATAAACTTGGGAGCTGATCTTTGAGTACTTACAGTTTGACATTATAAGTACAGTGCGACACCCTACTGCGTTATGCGTTTCTGTGGTAGTTTTTGTATGGAAGTGAAGATTATAAGAACCAAGTTGAAGTCAAAGTCAAGTCATCCTCGTTAATCTGAGAGTCACGTCGAGGACGACGTCGTCGTCGTTTTGTTCAAACTCCTATTTCTCTTCGTCTCTTGACTGACGAACGAACAGAATTCATTATTAGGTGAGTGGCCGGATTATCACTTTCTGTCTACAATAGGGATATTGGAGTGGGTGCGATGTCTTTTAAAAAGAATCGAGTCTATGTTGTGGTGGCATTGAATGATTTCTTTATACTACATCAATCGACATCCGTCGTAACGGACTGTCAAGCCATAGGTCTGCATTTCGAAAGAGGATGGGTACTAACTACTCATTTGGCCTAGGGAAGGTCACTTTAGTCAAAGCTAGGTGTGGAAAAGACTTGAAGGCAGTGTCTACTCGAGGGATCAAACTTAACTTACCAACATGGCGAGGCAGTGAGGGCAATCCTTTTCATCTTGCCAGTTTTCTATTAACACTGCTGTATACGTTTGTCGGTTAGCTATAGTGATAGTTCAATACTTGTGGTTCAATACATGTGTTGATTGATTTATGGATTATACTGGAAAATACACGTTGGTATTTGATCGCCCCTGACCGGGGAGGTCAATTAATCGGTTTATCTAACAAGGAAACCTGCGCAGTCCGTATAGGAGAACGTGCCCGGTACTCGAATCAAATAAAGGAAATAGTACGCACATTTATATTTGAATTTGAAAATGCGATTTCTTTCTATATTTACTACTTAACGTAGTTTGGATTCATGCAGACGAGAATTTTCTCATTCCATTTTTAATTACTTTTTTTAGTATTAGTTTTTTGGGTTTTTTCTGCGGAAGTGAATTCATCGATGTTTTCTTTATCCCTCGTGATTTTCACTGTAATTCACATCATTTGGACTAGACTATGCATCAAATGCTAACAATAATGCAATAAATTAGATATACAGACTCAGCACAAAAATACCAATTCCTGTACGGACGGCCAAACAAAGAATAGTCTGTAAATCCAATATTCGATCCAATTGTTATTACCCCGTACTGCAAATTTCATTCGCAGTCGCGTCGCAATACGCACTTACCTTCACAATAAATCACAACAAATACAAGTAGAACGCGTCGTGCTTCTACTTCGGAAAATTGCAATGAAATAATTAACTTAACACAATTCCACAATTAGAAAGGAATTCACATCTTGCCTGATTTTCCTGACACAAAATTTTAATCTTCATTGTTGCTATGGACGACGGTAGACTTTAATAGGGATTGCACCTTCTAGATGCAATCCCGATTTATGGAATATTGGTTATCGTAGCGATCTAATTTAAAAGTATCACTCCAGCGCATTGCTTCCCAAGAAATTCCGTTTAACAAGTCTGCGTAGTAAACCTCAAGGGAGTATTTTGTGTTTTCTTAACATAAAAAAGTGAGGAGCTGATTTTTTTTTATTGTTACTAACAATTTGTTCATAATTTCCGTGGCCCAGAATTTTGTGCCACGGTGCGAGCACACAAGCATGCAAGAAGGAAAATATTTTTGAACTAGGTACAGGTACATTACGATAATTATGAGTTGGGACAATATGTATTAAAATATGTTGTTATCACTGAATTCGCACAACAATCAAGGAAACTCTGAACATTAGAACTTAGAATGTCGTCGTAAAAATTTAGTAAATTAAATTGGACAAGTGAATAATTTCTTTCCCATTCATCCATATTTCTTATCCATATTTCGAACTCGTTAATATCCTTAATTATTTATTGAGTTTCCTTGCAATCGTTTGGGATGTTCCGAAATAATTTCACATATTAGTTGTGGTTTGGTTTACTTTTTCATTGTCGAATATTCCAGACATCTCTGTTCGCATTGTTGGACATTTGGTCATAATTGAATACCGTATAATTAACATGAACCTGACATTGATTTCTATCCTCTTTCCAGTTTAGATTTGCCAAATTCTTGTGAAGAATGGGTTAGGTTTAGTTAGCCTAGGTAGCAAGGGAAACCCGGCGAATTTAAATCTCTTTAGATCAATCACACTGTCTACCCGAGGGATCCAAATCTTACACAGCAAAGTAAGCAAGCTATCTCTGTTTCACTGTATGACTTCTGAATTGGTTAAGAATACATAGCGTACGAGCATGAAATAATAACGAAAGTATTGAGATCTACACTAATTTATACGTCAGTTTGGTTAGATTCGCGAAGAGAGAAGAAGAGACGAGAGAAGATGTTTTGATTTTAATCAAAAGAAAAATCGGGTCAAATAGTCGTGGAAGGACTGCCCGTTGAAGGTATACTCACTCAGTGTCGTCTGGATGAATCGACATATAAGTCGGAACTGGGGTATTTTATTATTCAATTAAAAGAGTAACGGAAACTGGATGGATGGAGTCCTTTTTTCTCTTGAGAATAAACCATGAAACTGATAAAACTGTGGCATACACGCGTTGATATATCACTTGACTTGCATTGAACAATCCTGCATTGCAGGGTGGTCCATATGTCTGTTCACCTTTGAAAATGAAAATGTGAATAATTTATTGAGTGAACGTACGCAGTTCGACAGTTCCAACAAGGAAACTTCCTTGTCTGTTTATGCAGGATGTGTTCAAATCGAAATTATTGCACAAATTATTTCCCTAGGTCATGATTTATCTTAGTCGTCATTCGTCGACAGTAATTACGTGGAATTTTGTTATGCGGGTGCACATCAGTAATATGTAGTCATCTAAATGCAATGGATAAGTTCCTTAGAAACGAATTTCACTTGACAAAATCATGTTGTACGGATGCTTATATTATGCTGAAATAAGCTTTTGTTTCATTCCTGCTATACCTCCGAGTAATGAAATGTACACGTCGAATTGAAATTGAGCTCAGAACTAATGAATTTCCGGCACTCTTAATGCTAGAATCTGCATGGAATGAATTTCTCTATTTCGGCCTTCTAAAATCAGTACATAAGAAATCTGTACAGTGTTGTAATAATTTGAACCGTTAGAATTTAGATTCACCCGAAAAATAGTAGGTATTTACGTATTTGTCCAAACTTGTGAAAGAAACTTTAGTCGAATTTTAACACGGAAGTCAATTTTCTATTTGTACTAGAGACTTTAAACTTACAATATCCAGTGCGGGTGAGATATTATGTATTAACCTCGATTTTGGAGTAGGGACTAGAAGGCTGAATTCTGGTAAAAAGTTATTGCATGCTAAAACTAGAGAAAATGTGGAATGAGATAGACGTATTTTAAAACCCTGTTTACGCGCTGTTTAAGGTTAATATTTTATTTTATCTATAGTGGTACAGAATTCATATCGTTCCTTAGCTGAGTTAGTTAATGTCCTGTATTGCGGTCAAGAATGTCAGCTTACGCTGTTGTCAACACTCGGACCCGGCTCTAAGACAACAAGGAGAATAAGGAGAAACTATGATACAAGAAATTTTGTAGTGGTATGCATATAGGAATGAGCAAGATAAATAAAACATTTCCCTTAAAGGTAGGCCAGTACTGAAAATAATTGTCAAACTCTCCATTTTTGCAACGGATGAATTTTCGACGGGCAAATGAAGTGCATGGATTGCATGGGGCATTTTTGACCTCTGGAGTCATTTTGTAAACAACGAGGTGCTCTTGGGAGAGACCTATTTCCCATTTGCTTCTTCAGCACCTACCGAAAAATAACAACTAGTTGTGGTCGGTACTGGCCAACCTTCAGGATTCGATTCGATAATAATAAATAATAATAATAATAAATATAAATATGGTATATATAAGGCTTTTAACCCCTACGCGAAGGTCTGTAGCACATGGGGTATCTCGCCAACCCAATTACAATTAGGATATATGTTTAGCTTATTTACAACAGTTTAATTCGAAAACTTTGACCAGTTAGAGATAGCTATTTTATCTATACACAGCACTAACCAAATAACCATACAAAAGCAATAAGGTCGATTAAACTGACAATCTCGCACTGGGCGGTTACAAACTGGCAATAACGTCAATATTTATTTTTGAAGATCAATAATTATTATTGATTTTTAAAAAATAAATCTCAATCAATCAATAAATTATTTATTGATTCACTTCTGTATTTCATTGTTCTAATTAAAATGCTTTTGCAGAAATCGTCATTATAATTCAAAAATCCTCAGTCCGATTTTCATTTAGGCTAATGTGTCAACTAATTTTCCTGAGGAGTATTGCACGATGTGCTGCATAACAATGTTCGCTTCACATTAATTTCTCACCATGACGCAGCGACTGCACTTTTCTGCCCTTGAATAAAATTACTACTGGTCTTTCAGGTGTACTGTAGTGCAAGTGGTATACTACAGTAAGACAAATTCGGAATCACTTTACATCTTACAAAGAAGGTCCGATTAAGAATTAGTAGTTGAATGGACAAATCACATTGTTAATTGAAGCATCTAACTTTAGATGGAAGTAATTCCAACGAAGGACGGTTGGTGGCTAAATTTAGCCTTTTATTAAATCATACAACGTGTCCATCTTCATTTGTCTCTACTTAAATCTGCGTAAGGAATACCCAGTGTACCCCGTGATTTTTGGATGACCTTCTGAAATTTCCTATCTCAAATGATGCAAGATCTACGATGTCCCAGGCGACTAGTCAAATTAGGCATGGAACCAAGTCTCAGTACGAACTGGTAGAATCACATAATAACGTTAGCTTTTGGCTTGTTTTGATTGATTTTTAATTATCGTACCAGCTTGGAATTCAATACACACATTGATATACCAACTCTCAGCCATATATTCCCAATTTGACAGTATCTAGACGCAAAAACTCGTGTTGAATTTGGGTGATAAGGCATCACTAACCAACCAAAACAGCACGGTTAGTATTATTTGCACTCGTACTGAAATATATAGCAAGGCTTGAATTATTGAATTTTACTGTTAAATTTCACGTGTTAAATAACAAGCAAAGCAAATGAACAATTGTTCCCTAGCCGTTCCTAAATTAGCAGATATTGTGTCGTTAGCCCAGCTTAACCCACAAATGCAACCTCACAGTTCGACATTTTACCTGTGACATATTTACGTAGCTAATTGGATTCTTTCCACCTCACCCCATTCATGCCCACCCGTTCGGCTGTCAGAATTAATTTCGTTCATAAACACTTTGCGCTAAGTGTTTATTACTTGGCAGGTTGGTAAGTGAAACAAGTCAATTCTAATTTTGATAGCCCAGCGAGTAAGCAAAGGATTGGCCCTGTCATATTGCGTCAGTAAACACATCAGTTAGGTTTAAATTAATTTGCAAACATTTGAAATTGATAGCCTCGTAGAAACCTCTTTGGAGTATTCGGTTTAAGGAGCGACGCTAATTCTCATCCTTGTATTAACTATACAAGGACGTGTTTATAATTAACCGGGGGCACGGGAAGATCCATAATCACACCAAAATGGCTTTCGAATGAAGAGAGAGGATATTAAATTGTCTTAGATTTCTTTTCTTGGAGTCTTTACCGAGAATATGAGCCATCAGTTATTCAAGTCTATGTAATTAATGACCCCAGAGAATATACCCGTAGACTCACCGGGTAATACGTAACCTCTCGTACATCTCTTGTTGCCTCTAGCCTAACAAAGTAAAAAGTATGCATTCTGTGGACGCTTTACTCTAGAGTCTAAGCATTGTATTTGAGTGTAAAAATTCACAGGCGGATTCATTTCATTTCGCTATCGTAGGTTGAGTCAATCTGAAGCAACATCACTTTAGTTATTTTGTTCACTTCTTGGATGAATATAAATTTCAAAAATTTGAATGTGAACCGTAGTTTGTTAAAAGTAGACGTTTTTGTATCCGTGCAACCGATTAGTCTAAAGTAATAAAGAGTTGCTTTTAAAGGAATCGGAGTTGTGTCATAGAATCAATGATTGTTACAAGAAGACTTCACCTATAGTTGATTGCTATTACATACAACAATCAAGCATGCGTGAAGTCTTCTTGGATTTTTGTTTTTCTGTTTTCAATATTCGTACCTGCCTGGACACCACACTAATTCGCACTACACATTCATTGAGTGCTCAGTGATAATCTTTTATTCCAAACACACAGTGTGAAGTAATATACGAAGTAGCAAAGCAATATTATGAGTGTAAAAATTTCCGAGACCATTAATCCCATAAGTCCCTTATTCTATCAATACTAGTTGACTTGACTTCCTGTCTGTGTGTTTTGCTCCGAGATATATATTAATCATTAACCAACATTTCGATGTTGGACAACAAGACCTTTCGGCTTTCAGGGTTAACCCAAACAAAGGACACCGGGTCAGAGCAGGGCAGTCTGGTTTGGCCGGATTTTGGATATGTCATAGCCGTTGTATGTATGAACAATGTAATGTATGAACAAGTTCTCTAAAGGTCATACGCCCTAAAGTGGCGCGGTTTAGCCGCTAGAAATACATAGGTACCCCATGGACTATATATTTCTAGCGGGCAAACGGTGCGGTTTTTGGGGGTCCAACGTTCACAAAAGTTGTTCAGCGGGTCAAGAGCTACGACATACCGAAATGCAGCCAAATTTAACTGGCATACTCTGACCCCGTTACGGTATCCTTTTTCTATGGCAGGTTGTATTTTACGTTAAGATCTGATAACAAATATGGGAAATCTAATAACTACGGTTATGAATTGCAGTTAATTTTTTTCCAAACTTATACTGACCGATTCGTTCTATTGCATAATTTATTTTTTAAAATTAGCCAACATTTTTGTTCCCATTCTTATATTAGTATTAGTGTGACCGATTTTTGAAAAAAAAAGTGGTGCGTACATGTTATGAATTCTTTGTTGCTTGAATAAACTTACTATCTGACTATCTACCTATCCATCTGTCTATATGTCCGAAGTATAGCACGCTGGTTCTTTTATTTTGAACACAGTGCAGTCACACCACTACTGTTTTAGAATTACGAATTGGAGGAAAAATTCGATTACAGAACTTCCTACTAAAAATAAAAGTTGTGCTAATTACTAAAAGATTATCGGGAAGGAGAGGGTGGATGTTCCTATTGCATTGCGCAATAGTTTTATGCCACTTGTGTGTTGGTGACTAATTACATTGAAACCAAAGAAACTGTATTATTATTATTTCACCCACTCAAGTAGTACTATGTCAAGTAATGTGTGGGAAAGTAGGACATTTCTTTCCATTCGGAGTACAAATTGCCAGGCCAGTGGCAATCGCTATATGAAGCCAGGATTCGATTACAAAACCTTGAACCAAATTTGAGCTGGACAAACTCAGCATAACACACAATCCAGTCATATCATAACATAACATCCAATGTAGTCATAATTATTATTACAGACTGGGACTGGACTGAATTTTGTATTTCCGGACTTGGACTTGTAGTTGTATTGGCGTTGGTCAGACCAAATCCTTGATACTAACCCAATGACAAATTTATAACCACATAAACATGGTTCAAAATAGAATTCACTTGAGAATTCCATTGAATGGTTCTGATAATATTTTATTATTACGATTACTAAACTATTATTAGACTGTTAAGTTATATAATAATATATTGTAGTAACCGAGAATTTGGATCTCACGCCTTGCAACGGAAACTCTACTCTTCGATCCTCTTTCTGAAATCGGATTCTGGTTGGGCTAACGAAACACACAGGTCGGTTCAGGCATGGCATTTTGGAAGATGTCAAGTGAACATATAATTTTACAAATAGTCCAGGATGCCGATTGTAAAGACTCCAATCATATCAGTAACCCACTAATTATTTGATATTTGCCAATAAAGCGTAGCAAATCTGTATTCTTTCTGAACATATGGATTATATTTCCGTCTAGCTGGCTGGTAAGGCACCCTTAGTAGTAGGAAGAACTTTGATGTAGGAATTTAACCCATTGACCACACCATGTTTGTTCCGCTCGAGAGATTGAGTATGCCACCAAGTCTTGACTCCCAATTGAAGTTTCGAAATTGTAAGTTTTGACCGTTACCTCAAGCTGACTGTTTGGTTTAACCAAGCAGACGATAGAAATAGACCAGCCTGAAATTCTCAGGAGATTTTGCTGTCTAAATGGTACCCCCAGGGAGCAAGTAATTTTGAAGTACTCTCCAATATTTTCTGCTCCAACCATAGTGGAATTGTGCTAACCTAATATCACTTGTTGCCTGAAACAAATTGGATGTTTATATTTGCTCATGATAATTCTTACGTAGTTTCTCTCAAGGGATGAATAACACCTGCGGTTTTCCTCTTTTTTTCGCAATATCATGGGCTCGCACGTCTTTATGTACAGTACGAATAGTATGATGTCAGTGCAAAAAATATTGCACTTGGACACATTGGCGATATTGTACAGGAAGTGGACGTCCGACGAGTTCATTCATTCATTTCAAATTGTGAATTTGTCCGTATGAGAACCTCAAAGTAGGAGTTCCTAATTTGGCATTTCCCCAGAAGCATTTAAAAGTGGGCAGAGCTCTCAGTGACATCGAAAGGAGAAAGCAAACTATATATTTTTTTTGAATTGAACATTCAAATTAATTTGCCCAGAAATGCAAGGCGACAATGCTCCAATTTAGAGCCTGGGGTTCGATTTTAATTAAATCAACCAAATATTTCCAAGAGATGAAGGATTTGAACTATACTAGTTATAAGATAGATAGTATCACTAAATTATTTACACTAAATATTGGTATTATTGAAAAAATATTGATTAGTTCCATCTGCTCATTTTCTCAGTATTTTATAACGAAAAACCTGTGACGAGATCTAATTAATTTACGATCTGCTGTTTTGTTGTATTGTCATTATTGTGTTGACATGCGACGCTGTGACGAAATGCGAAATGAGGAATACGGATAATCCTAAACCTGTTGTTGATGACGTGAAAGTACAAGGTACATGAGTAGGAACAAGCGTAAATAACAGTAATTTGTTATCAATTTGTAATTAAGCCGTCTGGTCCTGGTTTGATTAATTACTTTGTTTACTCACTGATGTCGATCAAGATTTGAGTTACTGCTACCTCCGGCTGGTTTTCTCGTGCTATAATTTATAATTTATTTAGACCAAATGAATGCAGGATAATTTCCAAAGTATGATGAATGAATAGCCAATATTTTCTATTTTGTGTATATATGTAATACTGATTCGCTTGGAAAGATGATCTATGTACTGTTCTATCTGAAACGTTTCCGGTTAAATTGAAAGAAGTTTCTACCAGAATATCAAATTAATATGTATTTGTGGTGCTGATGGTTGTATATTTTAAGACAAGTCCCCTGACAGAGCGGCATGTCGGTATATTTCAGAGTTGTATTCTCTTGACCGTATTCACAAGAAGTTACTAATAGAACTGACTTTATTTTGACAGGCGGAACTATACGCGCACTGTTACTTCAAATCCGTATTAGTATAGAAAAGTTTAATTAGTATTTCGAAACGTACCTTTTTATTCCTCTAATATTAAAGGGTTGATATTTGCTTTCTAGAAATTCCTGTTAGAAACTTTACGTATAATTAGAATTATTTTCGAAATCCGATAGCGTTACTCCTACACATAATTATTTTGGGATTAATTTGTAAGCGTTCCCGAAATATACAATTCCGAGGATTCATTGTCGTATGCGACGCGGTTCGTTTTAATGTCATCGATGAGAGATTGTTTTCGATTTAATTGAATTAGCACAGGCTGGGAAATAAATTCATGATTCATGTTCACTACGAATAATACGAATTTATTATGAGTTTCCGTAGGAATACTGAAATGGTCTGAATATTCCCTTCATAATTTCCCTTTCCAGACTAAGATGAGCTCTCTGTTTTGTTTGGGACGCCAAACAAATTACATACTTCTGAATCAAGAAGAGCTTCGAGTATAATGCTCTCTCTCTCTTTAATATCTGTCAAATTGTACTTGAATCCAATTAGTAATGAGTACCTTGGGAATGTGATGCATGCACTCACTTTAATAATTATCACGATGCAACATTTGAATCCAATTGATATCAAATGTCAGATCTCTCGATCCAAACATATTACTTAAAATTTTCTTCGAAGCGCAACTTCCTTGTATTCTTGACAGCTTCTGCTCCAACTGGATTAACCCCAATTAAATGCCGGTCATTTCCATTGCATTCTGTAGAAATATTATTTGAGCTGTCCAAACAGACGTGTTAGACTTACTATTTTTCCCTGAACTTCTCCCAATTATTGCAAAGCATTTCAAAATATTTTCACATTCATAGCAAACCAATAGAAAACAAAATCAATTTTCTAGGTTTTTAACTCCAGTCAATTTTCGGGAAACTGAAATAACCATTTTATACCAAAGTATAGCATAGTTTAACTTCTTTTGGGCATATCATCTATTTAGCAACCAAGATTTCTGTTTTCAAGTCCGCCTTCTAAACATAATGTTATTTTGCTTTTTCATCACTATCATGTGCTCCCTGGCCAAATCCAGC
>JAQGCA010003419.1:0-11841 GCA_034698945.1 Protaphorura quadriocellata | reverse complement strand
TCCGTGACAGTGACTGAACAGTCAATTTCAACTTGACCAGTTGATTGAAGAATTCTTAGGTTTATTCACTTCCAGGCCTAATTTATTAATGAAACGCTTGAGCGCGTGTGACAAGTTTTTTTTTGTTTCTTTTGCTACATGCCTGATCCAATCCAAAAAATGGAAAGGTCCAAATATTTGTTCATTTGACATGTTTCAAGAAATAATAATATATTTTTCTCCAGCACAGTGCATTCTAGTACAAGAGAATCAACTGGAGTTGAATCAGAATGCCCACCAGGTTGGGTGGTTCGGATTCGGACTCATTCTGAGGCGGTGTCGAAGTGTCCATTATACTATGTAGAAAATGTGAAATATACAATTTATTGAGAATTTATTGGGTTGGGTGGGTTAATACGCCCCACTTTCGCTAATTAGCTCCACGCCTTAACAACATGTGCATGTGACTCCCAAAGCACGCCCACAAATGAGAATGGGGCTAATTAGCACACCTTCCCGATAAAGCAAACGTTAACCCACAAAAGAAAAAGTGTGCTATTTAGCCGCTATATCTGGGTATATTATTTTGCTGGTGCGGGCGAACGGTGAACAGGTGTGCTAGCACGCCCCACGCCTTTAACTACATAAACACGGGAACCTCCTAACACGCCCACAAATGGCATGTGGGGCTACTTAGCACACTTTTCCAACCTGGTGCGTGTTAGCACACTCTATCCTAAGGGATTCACCACTTTGGCATCACCAAACATACCATGGTATTTTCTCGAAGAGGGTTGATTTTTTCCCATTTGGTAAAAAGAGTTAGACCAACAAACACGAGAAAGCAATGGGAAAACCCTTTCTAAAGAAACCGCAGGCAATTTTGAGTCCAAGGAATTGAACCCCAGCAGAACGAAACAGCCGATTCCAACTCATACCGTTATGCTACAATACACTCACTACTCAAACGTCTTTTTATGGTAAAGGATTGACAGATCATAGGAAATTCTTCACTGGGTCTTAATTTTACCTTACTTATACATGATTTGACACTAAAGTCTGGAATGGTAATGCACCACCCTGTATGTCTGACATGGTATTCTAAAAGGCTTGAATGGCGTCATTGACAGCCCGTCCGTCTAATTACAATTGCCCCATGTCATCTTTTCACATTCATTCATTCATGTCATAAACTAAAGTTTCAAGGAATCTCCTGCGCACAACTTTAGTTACATTACAATGTAAAACTTATTGAACTTGTGGATGTTTGATTTGACAAAACTGCACTAATTCAATGTTTGAATGTGTCATCGGACGGAGGAGTGACAATTTAAACAATGCCGATCCTCCAACAAATGCGTCACATTCATTCTCTTCATTATGACAGAAGGGAAAAAGAACCACACCTTCCTATACTGAATTTTTTATTTATATTCCGAATAAAATCATTCATGCTTAGTACATTGTATATTACGGACGATTTTCTTTATTCCACAGATTCCAATTTTATTTTCGTTTTCCAGTTTACCCCACAAAACGTTATTTCTTGGCACAGTCCTTGCGTTAAAATGTAGGCCGTTGAATTTGGCTTAATTTGTAGCCCTTGACCTCCTGAACAACCTGTGCGAAGGTCATTCTGCCAAAAATCCGATTATTTGGCTGTTAAAAGCAAAATACACTTTGTGACCTTATGATTGCGTCATGGAATCCTATGAGCCAACAAAATGTACATTTTCGGAGTAGGACCTTTACATAAGTTGTACAGGAGGTCAAGAGCTGAACATGTCTAAACTACATCCAATTCCGCTAGCCTACTTTTTCCCTGAAAG
The DNA here is from genome assembly GCA_034698945.1 of Protaphorura quadriocellata. Lineage (NCBI taxonomy): Eukaryota > Metazoa > Arthropoda > Collembola > Poduromorpha > Onychiuridae > Protaphorura > Protaphorura quadriocellata. The sequence goes on along the minus strand of JAQGCA010003419.1, from coordinate 10,033 downwards.
ATTGTGCGATGTTCTGCTGGAGTATAATAACACAAATATCGATCTGTTCACCAATATAAAACTGCACACTGAAATCATTTGATTCAATCTAACAATAAGTTTAGTTTTTAGATATTTCCTACATCCAAAAATTGTCATTTGTACTTAACATTAATACTGGTATTCAGTAGAAAAATCTTTACAACTCTTTGTGGACTTTGACATGTGGAATATCAAATGTAGTTGTGCCTTATCACTGACGTACGTCGTAATTCACATACATCTTGTCGACATTGAGTATGAAATGAAAGGTAATTCCTGGGAAGTAGAGGCAAACATGGGAAATGATAATGCATTCTGTTCAACTACTCCCATACCATCAAATAGTGAATGGTTGAGTAACCGAGGCGAGATCAAATTCTGTCTATTTACTTTTGACAAGATGACAGATGTCTGTTTAAAGCTGTTAAATACTCCATGTTTCTGAACTTGTCATTGATGTCAAATTTTTTGACCGATGTTTCCAAAATTGTCCACAGTCGCAGACTGCTCCGAATCAATTCAACACACAAAAGACAGAAAATTAAGCTGGAAAATAAGACAATTCTTTTTTAATTCATGGCGTTTCAGCTTCTTTAGCATTCTGTGGCAATACATTTCAGTGGTATGATGGATTCGGAGGATGAGAAAACCTTAACAGTGAAACCGATTGGAGCCGATAATCGATTACAAGCCGAGGGTCTTGGTTGCCCGGAATATTTCTTTATCACATTCCTGTGGTGCGACAGCGAGAAGAATTGATATGAAGAATGGAAAACCTGCTGTCATTGGCCAAAGAAGTACGAAGAAAGGGGATGAGTTGACGTCGTCGTATAATTATAAATAATTCTACTGAGACTTCAAAAAATCGAACCCCGGATTGTATAGAAGAATGACGTTTTAATTTAAAAAAAAAACGTAGACCAATTAATGTTCCAATTGAATAGAGTTATTTATTTTGCAATATATCTTTGAAGGTAGTCCAAGAGATGTCCATTCAAGCAGTCCGTTGGTGGGGCCCCAGAGTCCCAATAATATACATGATCCGCTACGCTAAGACTTGTAAGATGGAGGGAGTTTGAACATTTTGGATCTTCAAGCATCTTATCAGAACATAATATTAACTTTCCATCGTGAATCCAAAGTTCACGGAGACGATGGACGAATCCTGCGTTGCTGAAAATAACATGTGGAACAATATCTCCATTGTTAACAACTCTAAGGGCTGGAATTCTTTGTGAGTTGAACCAGAGTGCAAATTCCAAATTCCCAGTTCGGGGTTCACCATAAGTAATCACAGAATAATCCAGATTCTCAAACTCTGGAGTATTTCGTAATTTGTAATAAGATAAAACAGCAAACATGGCACCCAAGCTATGACCAGTGATTGTAACGTGATAATTCCCATATTGTGCAAGGAGTGATCGGATTGTTCCTGTCACTTGATCATAAAGTGCCATCATTCCATCCCAGGCTCCTTTATGAACTTCCACTTTTCCATTTCCGCCAGGGACAGATATCATTTCCATCGTCAAGTCTTGGAAAATGTTGCTGAAATTTATGGTCCCGCGATATGTGAGGATGATTTCCTTGAGAAGAAACGAAATGAAGGTATAATCGACTAAGTTAATCGGTTTGACTATAACAGTGACGCCGATTTCAGTATGACGTCATAAGTCAAGTACCACGATTTGGAAACATGAAAAAGGAAGTATTACCTTGACCTTAGCCGATTTTCCAGCGTTGTCAAGTTATATTCAACATACCTTTTTCCTATGATTGACGTTTACTAAGGCTCGATCTTGAGCATTTGTATTTAATTCCGCGACCAAGAAAACGTCCGGACCTGTGAGTTTACACTGATCACATGTCCAGGTTGACAGACGAGGATCATTGCAGTAGATGGCAGCACTGAAGTACATGTAATACCTTGCTTGTTCCGGTGTGGGTGTAATGAGGTTGGATGACGTAGGATGAACTACCTCGTCATTCATGACGTCGTATCCAAGTAGTCCAGCTCCCAGTCTGATTGGGTTGTACTGATTCACGAGAGAAAGAATGCTGGCAAATAGTCCGGACGAAGGACCAATCCAGCAGGAAATCACGAGAATCAGAAGACAATAAACAATTAACTTCATTGTTGCTTTGTCTTTATGGTACAAGTTTGTATATTTATTACGACGTTTGAAACAATTCAACTTTTTAACACGTGTTGGACAGTTGGAATTAAAAGCGAAGATCGGATAGGAGTCCGACGTCTTTCGCCGCCGAGCCTTAAAGTTCAATCACTTGGCTCGGATTTCTCAACTCCCTACACTAATTCTTGAGTTCTTGAAAGACAATATATTTACTTGGGCGGTTTCAATTTTGTAATTTCTCTTATGATGGTTTTGGTATTTCAGTGACCTAATTCTATCGACTTTACGAAGAAATCGGGCCACAAGATGTGGTCGGTCCTACTACATACTTTGACGGGTCCGACTTTTATGAGCGAAACGCGGGATAATGACGACTACAGAGTTGCCAGTTCCCCCAACCTACCAAAAGTCATTAACGTCGACGATAAATGTACGAATCCACTCTCTAAACCTAATATATTGAAAGAAACTAAATGTTCATAACTGTAACGATAAGAAAAAACGTGACAGGTGATCCATGTACTCTTCAGATGTTAAATGAACTGCATTTTTAGTCCAGTTCTGTATTGCTCTTTCGTTACCTAGTAACTTCGGACGTAGTCTCGATTTTGTAAAAAATGGGAAAAAATTTGCTTCGAGTTTATAACTGCGTTTATAATGAGTTTATCAATTTTATAAAATATAAAATCCTCACTTCCTGCTGGAATGAATGCAAATGTAAATTGTTATTCACAAGTACGAAATCTCTATATAATTTATCTAGCCATGACATGACTTTTTATTTCGACCTATACCATTAACGTTTAATTTTACTGCTAAACTCATTTTTTAATAAACTTGTCTTGTCTTGTGTAAAAAATTTGTTTCCGGGAAACTGACAACTCTGTAGCCATAATTTTCCCGCGTTTCGCTCATAACAGTATTTTTTCGCGCATAACAGTTTTGCTCATAAAAGTTTCGCTCATAATAGTGGACCCCACTTTGGCATGCCAATCTCAATTGGTCGAGATCTCACTATCTGATGTGGTGAAAGTGGTTGCACATACGATTGCATGGACATGGTGTATTATATTTGTTTGTCAAACCGCCGCATTTGATAGATGATTGTTATACATATATAAACCCAATACCTCATTGGAAAAATCAGCTCAAATTGGATCTCAGATAACATATTTTTCAGATCCACCTGAAAGCGCGAACGAACTTTACTACCACATTCGCAAATGTTTTCTAAACATTTTAAGCCATGGATGGACCTCTTTCTGAGCAAGTCGATTTTGCCTCTAAATCACATTTCTCCTGAAAACATGCGAAACTGAACTTCTGAGGTAAAATAGAGATGCTCATAAAATGTCGATCGATCCAGTGCTTAAAATTATCAAAAAGCACTTGTGAATGTGGTGGTGAAGTTCGTATTCCGGAATTTTCTCCCGATCCTGACATCAGGGAGCAATACATAGAAGTCACTCTGTACTCTCTCGCAGGCATTTAAAACAGGAATCAAACAAATGCCGTTTGATTTACCAAGACATTAATTTTTGACGTAATACAGTAGGAAATTATTTTAAATACAAAAATATGGTATACGAATTTAGCAACTGTGAGAAGTTGAGGAATAGGCGAAAGACAATTCGTATGATCTGTCTATACTGTCACTTCCCTTTAAACCTTACCCCTCGATCACATTCTTCACCGATTAGGGTCATCGGTTCCGGTATGCACTTTCCCATCTTGTGGCCATCTAGTATCCGGTAAAAACCGGGAATCCATTTTTGAGTTTTTTTTTTATTACATTATCTGTAAATTAGTCTATTTAGATGATAATGTAATAAAGAATCGAAAATGGAATCCCGGTTTTTACCGGATACTAGATGGATACCAGATGTGAAAGTGCATACCGGAACCAATGACCCTAATCGGTGAAGAATGTGATCGAGGGGTAAGGTTTAAAGCGAAGTGACAGTAAGTACCAGCCAAGGCAGAGACAGAACTACAGTTCCTATGTCGTCTCAAAGTGTCACATGTGACACAATCCGCGAATTCGCGATTGTGTCAAAAAGATAAAATTAAACATAACTAAAGCAAGGTTAGAACCATGTAACCAAATTTTGAGAAACAAGGGGAAAAACGAGGTGAAGAGGGAGACACGGGCGGATTCGGAGCAAGGGAAACCTATAAAAAGTAAGGACCGCCGGGAAACGGGGGGCTCAATCCTCCGATTCTACCCAACCTCCGAGAAGCGCGGAGCTGAACCTTTCAATTAAAAATATCTAATAAAAATCCTACAAGGATCAAGCAAAGATTCAATCTCTAAAGATTCAATCTCTAAAGATTCCGTAAAGATCTGCCGGATTCTTGGACCGAAGCCATACCTCTAAATAATATCAATCTTCACTTACGATTCCGACGTCTATAACGGTCACCAGTCCCTCAGTTCGTCCGTTCCCCATCCCCGTTTGGAATAGGGAACCTGCTCACCCGGTTCCAGGCAATATAATCAGAGAGTTTAGTTACCTTCCATCTCTGTACCGTGAAATTCTAGGAAAGTGTAAGACCGTATAACCAATAACTGCAGAATTAAATTAACTCCATTTCTCTATATCTACTTGAGAATTTGTTCCACTTGATTCACTTGCTCTTCTTTCGGGACGAACTAAATCGGTCTCTCGGCTCCATGCCAAGTTCGTCGCGAACTTGAGCAACTCATGACAAGGTAACCAGCTGGCAAAATCCGTGAATGCGGATCGCACGGAAATAAACCCCAGGCGGGTAACGAGCTTCCCTTGTACCGGTACGTCTCACAATCTCAAGTCTAATTTTAGGAAAGCTAAGCCTACTGCCCGGCTTCGCGACGGGGTAACTCGCTAACCCCGAACCGAATTCTCCAGCTCAACGGAACCAGGAACCCGAGAGGCCGAGGACATTATAATGGCTGCCCGCGAAGGTCAGTCCATTGTTTAAAGGTTACTCGAACCGAGAGGTAACATAATGGTGACCCGCAAAGGTTTTAGCTACCAAACCGGCAGTTAATAACATGGTCCGATTTATAAAATTACTAAAATGACTGAACTGACCAATTGACTAAGATATGTGTTCCATTTATTCAACAACCCAACATTTTAAAAACCAAGAAAATAAATGTTCTTCCGAAAAATAAATCCTTTGTGAAGGTTCTAAACCGAAAAGTCTATAGAAATACAAGTGCCAAATACACATTTCGACACTAGGAACGAGTGACCCATTTATGACGCCATGACAAATATTTTGCACATGCATTTGCAGTATCCACACCATTAACAGATTTTTCGGAGTAGAACCTTCACAAAAGTTGTTCGAGAGGTCAAATGTAATGTAATAGCATACCGAAGATGCAGACAAATATAACGGAATGTTGTAAGAACTGAAGTGTTCCTTTCAATACATAAACTGATTCAGGCTAAGGGATTTTACTAGAGGCTTCAACAGGAAGTGTATTTCTGACTGAGAAGAGAACTAGAACGAGTTGAAATATCAGTTAAATGACATTCGAGTGTTTCCTACTCCGTTGAATTAATCATTAGATTACACCGGTAATAGGCGTAGTTGACATACTGAGCATCGTAAAGAAAACCGGGCACTAAATCCTTGAGCCGTGTCACGGTCGGCAAACTAACTGATTTTGACGTAATGACGTAAGATACAGAACATAGACTCAGATTATGCTATGTAAAGTAGGAAAACCGTCTTGGACATAAAATCTTACAAGGTTGAAATATTCGGAAGGGAACCGAGGACCCGTAATTTGCTATATGTTATAAATTCTGCAAATAATAAAAACATTGCCTGCAATAAAATAAAGTGTAGTCCAGCCACCTCTGTAGGTCCATTCTCATTTTTGCTACACTGAATTCGTACCCAATACAATACCATATGGCATATAAACTGTCATAAAATTTTCGGATTTAAAGTCGATAAGTACCCCGTCGTTGCCGTACAGCCTTTTTTATTGCTAAATTGACTCAACGCTGTTTTATACACGATGCTACAAGAAATAACTGCCGTTGAATAGACACCAGGAATATTGATGAATGACTTTTATTTTTACAAACAGAAACACGTTACGAATTTTTTTTCGGGCTATTCTAATTTATAAATACCCACGTAATTAATTAAGAACTATATTCTTACAGCCATTTGCAGCTTAACTTGTAATGTTCAATCATTGACAGAAATTGTGACAATAGCATTGTTGTCCGAATGTTGACAACAGTTTTCTGAATTTCTTGACCTGAATAAAAAAACTTAACTAATTAACTAACTAATATCCATTTTACACAACTGTAAAAACATAAAGTAATATGAGGGTGATTGGAGTGAGATAGTGAATCGAGAATATACTAAATGGTGATATAAGGAATAGACTTGACAATTAATTTGTTGAAGAGGATAAAACTACAGCAAGGTGTTATCACTCCACTGCCATTCTTAATTAACACGGATGTGACTTTTTCGACAATAGTACGTCAGACCCAATGAAAATAAAACACAAGCATATAACGCGTTACATTCATTTTACACTCGAACACAAGTTTTGAGAGATTCCTCGTCGAGAACATATCCTATGTGTACAAATATAAAAATTAATAAAATCCGACTATTAGGAGACCGATTAAGAGATTTTTCATAGTACTTCCTCATTCGTGTCTAGATATTTTATACTCTGTGCGAAACCTATATCGGCAACAATCTTCGTCAAAGTTTGCCACCTTCTTAAAGTCGTCGAAGCTACAAGACGCAAAACAAAAGTCTTCCACCGACTTGCTTATTGATAGGATTCGAAAGATGGTAAATACCCACTTCCTTGTCCCGCTCTGTGAAAAAATAATCAGTTAATTCCGAATATTCTATACTAAATTAACCACACTACTGTGCATCGGAATAGGATCGTAACACTTCTGGAGAAAAGTATAAGGAAGGAGCTTATTCATTTCTATAAAATAACAATACTGAGTTTCCGATCCAACCGAACTGTCTTTCTTTCTTAGATTCATGAGTTGCAGTCAAAGAAGTTCACCTCATTTTCGTCGGAAGAAAATATAATTTCAGCTTCGTACTTCCCCGCTTGCTCTTTCGTCCCTATGCAAAACACGGTCCAGAAAAAACAATTTGACCGGGTGTAGACTTGAGCCACAAAATTGTTCTCATCGAATTCAATTAAAGTTGGTTTAAAGGCCATTTCTAGAAAGTATAATGTCAGATTACATAGCTTAATGAAACAATTTCACTGGAGGAAAATATCCACCGACCCTATTACTAATTCACTAGGTGCTAGGTCAACATTGTTGACGGGAAAGGACGCAAGCGCCCACCAAATGCTACTTCAGAAATGTATTATTTCTAAATGGTCACGAAAGTTCCAAAGTAAATCTGATTGAAACTGTGGACATGAATTACAGGTATGGGTAGGTTTTCTATGGAAGGACCGCTAAATATTAAGCTTACCTTTAACATTGGAATGGTCGGCCGGCACGTAAATAAATGGCAACGCCATTGAGTTGGGCCTAATCATTTTGGGATAAACCTTCGCTTTATGGCTTCCCAAGAAATGGTTTAACGTTTCAAACAATCTTAGCCTTTGACGGCAACATCCCACAGTTCCATCGCCTGTGCACGTAAACGTTCTGTAAGGATAGAACACGTGTTACAGAGAGTTTAAATCTACTCGTATATGTATGATGCTGAAAGGATTCCTGTTCGCTTCTTCTCGATCCAGTCCAGTTAAAACCGGTAATAAAAGAAATATTGGAAATATCCAAGCATGTCTGGACGTATTTTCCAAAGAAATTCCAAAATTTGAGGTCAACAGAAATGTTTTCCAATTTCTTTTCAGATTGAGAGTTGTTAAGAAAACAAATTTTTGACTGGCAGTTTCTAACGGTGTAGAATTGGGAGTCTTAATAGTCATAGAAGTTTTCTTTTCGTTATGGATAGAGCGCGCATAGAGATTGCTAATCCAGGGTGGAAAATAAGTGGTGACCACTTTGTACGCGTGGAAGTGGTCATCATAGAGGATTTGCGTTGCTCTGTAAAAATTACACGATACAAGGATATCTACAGAGGGTAAATAATGTACGGGGTGGCACGTAACCTTTGCCCTCCCCCCATAGCCAGAAAAATTGGGGGGAGTCGGACGAAATGCGAGATACACATTTTGTAGAATCTTATGGAGGATCTAGGGAGCAATTCCTCTTGAAAATCTGTTGCGCGTAGCGGCGCTGACCAGCGCTTAAGGAAAAATCGGCATGAAAAAAATGGATTTTTCACCGGTATTTTGATAAAAACGAGCCCAAAATAATGTTTTTCAAAAAATCTGTCGATGCCACCTACTTCGTAATAATTTTATGCAATTTTTAAAATTTTGTTGGACCGGTTTCGATAAAGTCGTTTTTTCGCTACCAGGCCATTTTGGTGAAAAAATCAGCTTTTCTCCTCCAAATGCCCTGGCAGCGAAAAATCGATTTTCTCCAAACCGTTGCAACAACATTTTAAAAATTGCATAAAATTATTACAACAAAGCATGGCCGTAGCTACACTAGTTCTTACTGGTGCGCTGGCACCAGGGCTCAAGATTTTTGGGGTGTGGAAAAAATGATCTTACCCTAGATAAAATTGACATTTCGTTTTTCCTCGCAGTATTCAACGACACGTTTAGTCTGTGTATTTTTTCTATATTCATCAATGAATTGACTTTCGGCCTAAATATTTTTTTTAAATATTCGTTACTTTGTTGCTTCCTTTTGATGTAAAAACGAAGTTTACATTCAACCTATGTTAAACATATTTGAAAAAAAATCGCCTCCGGCGCGGTGAGGTTTTTTTTCGCGGTATTGGACCTAACAGATAATTAGGGCGCTTTTCATGATTTGCACCAGGGCGCCAAAATCCTAGCTACGGCCTGCAACAAAGGTAGCATCGGCAGATTAAAAAAAAAATTTGGTCGCGTTTTTGTCAAAGTACCGTTGAAAAATCCATTTTCTCATGCCGATTTCTACTAAAGCGCTCGTCGGCGCCGCTACGCGCGTCAGATTTTCAAGGGGAGTGGCTCCCTAGATCCTTCATAAGATTCTCTTTTTTGGGGGCAAAGGTTTTGTGCCACCCTGTTATATTTTATTTCTACGTCCGCTCTAGGCAGTTACTGCAAGGGAAGTGGTATTGCACTTCTGTACTTACCATGTTTTCTCATGCCACTAGGGAGGGATGTATCGAATATTCAGTATATAGTAATTCTTGGAATTACATTTTAGGGCATATGCATAATATTCGGTTCGTCTCAGAGTTCAGCCAAATAATAATGAATACCGATTTTTGGTGTGTTAATTACATTACAGGGTTGAATATTCGGATGGCCGAAGACAATCGATATTCCATAATGTACATTGCATGTAAGGCAAAGTGCTTTAAATTCTCTTTTCGATACGCGTGCGCCTATCACTGGAATTTAGTACTGCTTTCATAAAACATATTAGTTGACGGTGTTAGAAAAATTCTGTAAAGTCATTACCTCAATAAGAGAGAAGTTACTTTTGTCGTACCCAGGAAGAAATACCTACTCACGTATATAGTATCACTACTGTTACAAGATATCCCCGAAGAAGAGTTCAATTGATTTGTGTTTTCGCAGGTCGCTCCGGCCAACTATGCCGCCATGATCTCCTTCCATGGTCAAATTAAACGTTTGGCGTGCGGTGAAGCCCCGTGCATGACATCATTATTTATTTCTCGCTCAATTAAGGTAAACATTTTCTAGTACATTCGAATTGTCAGCTTCCATTTTAAATTTGGGGCTTCATTTTGAGCGGAATCTCTGGTGGCATTAATAAAGAATTATCTGACTCCTG
>JAQGCA010003418.1:0-11846 GCA_034698945.1 Protaphorura quadriocellata | reverse complement strand
ATTGTTATTTCGCAACACCGGGCAGCACAACAACCTTACGAGGGTGCTGAATCCGTTAATAAATAAATAAATAAATAAATAAATATGCTAATTAGTGGTTCCAGTCTATGGCAAGTGAATGACAACAATTGTTTTGGTAGTGGCTTCAACATGAATACGAGAGCCGAAACCACATTGACTATATCGTGTCGTGTCATTAATTCCGGTGTTCGTGAGTTGCCACCGGAGGAGTTCAAAATCCTGTCAATCTGTCAAAACATTTAACTTTGACGACGGATCTGTATTATAAAATATCACTTATGATATTTTTCCTTTTAAATTCAGGCCCAGACAACTTCCACCATTTCATACCAGGCGCAAGTTAGAGAAGTGTCAAAAACTTGACATAAATCCCACTATTTGGCAATGCGATTTGAAGATTGTGCTCCAAATTTGAGCAGAATCCGTCGGAAAGTATTCGGTGGTGCATGGTGGAGGGAAGTTTGAAATTCTGTAACAGACATGAACAAGAAATTACATGAAAATTTAAAATTTGTAGTTCCGACCGGATTGAGACCAAACAATTTTATTAAAATTCGTATTTCGATATCGGTTTTTCAATAGCCATGTAATGAGCTAGACCACAGATGAGGTGTGTGACACGTTTGTCGTATATGATAGAAATACCATACGTTTTTTCTCCACATGCTTGAAAGTAATTCGGTATTAGTTGTGTATACTGTCGATTTTGACAATTCACATTGGTCAGCAATAAAAGATGAATACAATTTCAAAATAATAAACAACAAAATTTAAAAAGATCACATTTTTTAAAAAGGAAGGAAGGAAGTAGGACCATATAGCGTAAAGAAAGTGAATTTTTGTATTAAACTTTCACTTTGGACGCAAGTGTGACTATTGCAAGTTCAAATCTCCTCCGAGCATACAATCTCCCAGAAAATTAATTTTAATTTGTTACGCTTCAGCAGAACATTCCACGTTTGACATTGCAAGCGCATGAGTGACTGATTGCATTGGACATAAAAGCTATTGGTTTTCGACAGAAGTATTAAGAATAAACTTTACAAGAAACATTTTTCCTAACTGGGTGTAATGGATCCTACTACCCCTTATCTTGTGGATTTGCTTCAGAACAGCCATGATAAATTAAAGAGCAAATAAACTTTCAAAATGCAACATTTTACTTCATATTGTTCGAAAAGTTGACTTAATCTTCATGTACACGATGCAATTCTTATTCGTCATTACTTCTTTAGCACTATTCACTGACGATGATAGCAGTCACTCTCAGAATGCAGATTTTCTTCAATCTCAGGGCAAATTTTCGGGGGTTGTTGGCACCGGTACAATCCTCCCCAGCCCTTTTACTAAATCCATGGACTCGGACGCGATAAAGACAAATCGTCACACCCCCATGATTCGTCATAATTTTAAACTCTACGAAATGAAATAACTCTTGGCTCGAACTCTAACACGAAGAAGAATTAAAATCAGAAATTAAATAGCATTGCTTTTAGGCAAAATTAACATAGGTTGTAATTGTCGCCAACCAGTTGTTTTAATTTTGTTATCTCCGTAAGCATAGTTTTAATTTTTTCATGAAGTGAAACTGAAGTGAAAAGTATACAGCGGGCGTTATTCACCATGACAGCTATATTTTTGGGGGCAGAATGTACATCTTGGGTCGGCGAATTAGCCCTTGGAAGGTGTTCGACACTAAATCCAGTTATTACGGCTGGTGTCAACAACTCTAACACAAGATAGCTGGTTCCCTCAAATTCCCAGCAAGGTCCCGGGAAAACTTCTGGCTATACACATGTAGGTAGTAAGGAAAACACCAGTCATACTAGTCGTCGACTCAGACTCAGTAACGATAGGATTAAATTATGAACCACCCTGTATCTAGTATATAACACTCAAATGTATCACCATCACCTGTATTGGAAAAGTAGCAGAGTTTGGCTCCTTGAGAATTGGAACTCCAAAAAATGTGACACTGGAGCTCTTTGTCTTTGAAAATTTTGTGTCACGGGTTGAAATAACTTTCCCACCACCAGACTCCAAAGTCAAATCTGGTTGTCCAATTTTATCTGCATCGTACTTTGCAATCATGTTACACATAATTTGATTCACGTCTTCCTTCGTTACAGGAACCTGTATATAAATTTAGTATTTCATTGTCAATTTAAAATTAATCTCGAATTCTGAGTGGTCCAGACAGGCGAAAACGGTTAGTACCAATATCTGCTACGATTTATCTAGTCTTTCGGACTGGGACAACTTGATTCCAGAATCAGATAAGATACATAGCTGGTGCTGATATTATGACATTTGCTCATCTGCCTATTCTCAAAATATAACCAGGTAACTGTGAATCTGATTATTCGGAGCAAGGCCATCATATATCATTGGGCGAGCTAAGTGAACGGAGCGAAGCTCTTTATGTTCCACTTGACGGCATTTGGGGATGTTCCCGATGTAGCGCTCTCATTACCGTGGTCACCATTGTTGGTGACGAAGTTTGTCACATCCCGTCATACTCCACTTGATGGCTACTAGGGATGTTCGCGATGTTCGTACTGTAGCGCTGCTATATTTTGAGAAGTTCAAACAAGTTGTCGAATTCCATTGAAAATACTTACACGATCCGAATTGTAAGGAAAAATTCGTAAGTGAGATGGAGATAGAGACTACGGTTTTTAGAGACTACGTTAACGAAAGGATGACTTTTTCCAATGGCGTCACTGCGAGTGGGATTTGACTTCAAAGTTCATGTGAAGATTGCAAACTATGCCCGATTTGTCATTACGTAAAATGTTAATTGTTACAATGCATAAAGTCTACAATTAAAGGCATTTCGCAATTTGCCCGAGCTGCATTTATCAGTTTCATTTTATTATATCCCGATATCAAAACCTTTAATTACTTAGTCATTTGTCTTGATATCTACAAATATCCCAAAGGCGCTGACATTCGCAAACAGAACGGCAAAGGAATTCTTTGTTACCTTATATTGCGCCTGTTCGGAAATGCATTTACACAATTAAAAACTTTACATGATGTGAATAAGGCATTTATTAACTCAAATTCAGTCAGTCAGTTATAATTTATGTTATAACAAGTGATCTAACCTCCTCATGTCAGATTTTCCTGATTTTGCTGACAAATTGATGTTTTATCTTTATCTTTTAAGTGTCAGTCCAAATAAAATAGTCGCCGGACTAGTCCGGCTGGAACTGGACTAGTCCGGTTTAGACAGCAGTGGGTCATTCATATGCATCAAGACTAGGCCGTATGAATAAAGACAGGGACTACATCGGTAGTAAAGGACTGTCTTGGTTACAGCCGGGCAGAAAATCCACGATCTGCAACATGGACACACATTGGGAAAGAATTCCTGAACCCCTCTACGTTGACATCAAGGAATGTGTTCACGTTTTACTGAAGTGGCTTACGAGCAATTACGTGAAAGAGACAAATCCGAATTTTGTGGTGTCGTCGTCTTTAGTCTTTATAAAGTTGCCACCGGGTGGTAAAAAAAACTTATCATAATCCTGTCACTTTGACAATGCCGGTGACATTGACGAGGGACGACTGCAATTCATATTTGCCTTGAGGTTCTTCGGAGGGACTTTTTATTATCAGGTATGCTCCAACCCGTTGGATTTCTCATTTGTATTCTTTGTGGTGGATTGACACATGGATCTGGATGGGCATAGGAATCATGTACGAAAGGTCTACGCTATGACAGACATAATTCAGTTACATTTGAAGAGTACCTGCCTGTATTTCACTTTTCCAGATGGAAATTATATCGTTCTATCGAAATGAAATAGTGATTACAGATGTAACGATGGCGTTTCTGGAGAAAGAACAAGCGGTCTTGAATAAAATAAAATAGAAATTAATTTAGTAAGTCAGACATTTCGTTAATGTGTTAGGATCGTATTTTTAGACTCACGATTTTTTCATAAAATATTTTAAGAAATATTTGTACACTTATTCCAAATAAAAGTTCTAGCTCTCTCCAACTCGGACACAATTTTTCCATTCGTGTAAGGTGACTGTCAACTGAGAACAATTTTTGGCAAAGGTTGTCAACTTTCTTGAACACAAAAGTGGGGTCTGAAAAATTGTATAAAGTCTTGTGCGTCCTCTAAGTAAAACTAAACATTATTTTAGTTTTTACCCAGTACAGCAAAGGTTTAATTCGTCGCTCTGATCTGTTTCGAAAAGCTAACACATTTCACCTTCCGATGAATGAGAGCGATTTCAGAATTAAAATTTGATATTGGAGTCATTAGATGCAATAAATATTTACAAGAACCGACTCATCATTATTTCAAATCATTTCAAAAGTAAAAGTCCGACAAAGGAAGCCACTCAATGTGTATGTACTTGAATTCTTTTAAGAGCACCGCTATGAAAATGAAGTCATCGAGGTAATAAAACAACAACTTTACTAACTAATCCTCAGAAATCATTGTTCAAACAATCCCTTCTATCTTATAAATGATTGAGTACCTGTAAAGTCAAATCTGCTCTTGAATTATTTTTCAAATGCGCTATCCTATGAAGCGGTTGAGGCTATGATGACTTTTCCATGTTCTCTATCATAAGGTGACGTCATGACCGACTCATATTTTTCAGGTCTAGTTAAACTTACCACAGGTATCTAATTGTATTCAAATCACGCTACATGATTTGACTATAATTTCCTTATTCCGTGCACTTTTCGTGCATGTGTTCCCATTTGTAAAATACAACAGTTGCTTAAATTTTCCTTTCTCGGAATGTCCCAATGGCAAAATTTGCAAATGCCCCTTTAACTTAAAATAAATAAACGTTAACTGCTCAAATCCGCCCTTTGGTGGACATTTAACAATAATTCTTTAATTGTTTTACCCCTGCACATTCAAAGGAAGGTGGTTAGAATGGATGACACCAGTTGAAATGTTGAAAGTTTAAACTATGTACTTATATCATATCTGTAACAGGGTAATGCAAGAGAAAACCAATTATTTCCTGGTCAGCCCAACAATTATGCAGTGAATCTTCATAGAAAACGAACCAAGGGGTGTATTTGTGAGAATGTGTTTTGAATCCCTGTGAAGAGTTTATATGAAACAACCTAGTTACGGAACCACACATGAGTGACAGGATAGACATGACTTCCGGTCTAGGTTGATCGTCTTCCATTGTGACCCAATTCTACGTACTCTTAGTTTATTAGTGCAGCAACCATATTGGTCCTCTGCATTATCGTGATTGGACTATACTTGTAAAAAATAACAAAACTTAGTCATTACGAAAGTAAAAGTATTAGTAAAAAGAACTACGATGGAAATGCACAAGGGTCACTTGTCGCTACCCGTTGAGGTTGCGGCATTGGAGACTGGGGAAATTGGAGGTATACTTTTTATATTGCATTGTACATGCTGTTAAACTTTATTTATTAGAAAGAATACCGTTCTCAGTAACGAAATCGAACTTTTTTTCAAGGGATGCAAGTCGTCAGAATGAATTAAATGTTTCCAAATTATAATTATGAATAAAAAAGATGCTTGTCTTTTAAAGTACGAGAGTTGTGATTTGTGTTTTCGTGAGTCTTTTGCAAATTACTGATCGTCAATTTTGTAAAAAAAATAGTTAACAAAAATCGGTTTATTTTTTTTGGTTTCACATAAAACTTCATTCACATTCTCATCCGTCGAATTCTGTTGTCGCGTATTATTTTTAAGAATTTAAATACTTATGAAACTAGATTTCAGATTGTATGTAGTTCCTGTGAAATCTCAGACGACCACAAAAAAGTTTCGAGACTGAATCTAAGGCATACACAATTTTACATTGACAACCTACGGTTACATTTTTTTAACTTCAACCTCAAAATTCAAAGTCTTGGTTTATAATATACAGATTTCGTCCATTCCTTAAGGGTTCCGGGTGTTTAGTCTGAATGATAATTAAATATACTAGTAAGCAGTCGTCAGCGGTGCTATCTAAAATTTTCTTCGGCTGCAAGGGGAAAGCACAATCATATAACCAACATTGTGGTGTACGAGTAGAACCGTCTGCGTCTGAATTACACGTTAACTTTCAGCTTCAACGGCATAGTCTCTCATTTCTAATTTAGAACTTTCGAATCACTTAAATTTCACCGCAGTAGGGTAAGACTATTTTGTTTACCGCAGAATGATATTTCGTTAGAATGATCCCCATGTGTAAATAATAACCGCATTCATGTAAGCACACAAAGTACAATTACATACTATAATATTAATTATAGTGTTCCTTTATTGCGACACTCTTCATCAAACCCCATCCAGCTGAAATTAGGTTTCCAGTTAGATCACTTCGGCTCAATTCACTTCCAATACAATGATAGAACGGGCAGGGTTAACGTAAAAGTTATTATTTGTGCATAACTATAAGGCGGCAATGAATTTTGAGAAATCCATGGTGGATTAAGGCGAAACTATAAATTTTGAATTTTGAGATCTGCACCTTTTCCTAAGTTTAAAGAATGTCGTAGCAAATAATTGAAAACTAAGGATGATAGACCTACATAATAAAAACTAAATAAGAAGTTTTTTTTAATAATAATACAGTGACGTCCAAAACCTTCTTCGTAAAACAGAAATATCAGATATTTATCTTTGAGAATTCGAACTATTCGAACTATTCTTAGCAATATAAAAATATTCCACGTTGATACTTCATTTTTGTAGTAGTGAAGAGATGTTGGTGGATCTAATTTCAGACTTTTGATAGAGAAGTTTAATGAAACCGAACTTTTATTCTATCCTAAATATTTTGAGTAACATCACATTTAAAAAAAAATCACAGAAACAAACATTCACGGTATTTGCCAGTCTGTTATAAACTAATTTTACTTCTAAATCTATTATTTCCAACGTAACAAATTACTTTCGGTTATTAATGTTCACCGAAAAGATTCGTGGCGTAACAGATTCCTTTCCATTCGGTCGAAAGTACTCAACCCTCCAGCGTGTGTTAATGGGAAAAATTGCTTCAAATCATATCTACCCGAGGAATTGAGCCCCCGTCCTCTGAGGGCACAACCTATATTTCATGTTATATATAATTTTGGAACTGACTATCGAGATAAAGATAAACTTTACCTCTAAGACTCAGAAATTGATGTTAACATTTACATATGTACATTATAAATAAATGTGACGGTCTGTATCATATCTGAGAAAATTGAATTTCGGGACTGAGAGCCTTTTTTCGACAAACAGGAACATTTACTTAATTAATGACAGCTGTCTGCAGCATGTACAGTGATGTATCATTTCACTGGAATATCGAATAATGACCAGAGAATGACGTCACCGTAAGGTAGTAGCAAGAATAGAAAATGTTAGCGAAAGCGACCACGATGAGAGATGGATGGACAAGAGAATTCAGGATGATACAACCTTAGTACCACGCCCAATCCCCGACTGTTTCAATAAGGAAGAAATTATTTTTGGACGGGACATAATAAGGAGAATACATGGTGATGTACGATGTACAATTTTTATTGAAAAATGAATGATTGTTCCACATGGAACATCCCGTTGCATGTTCTGAAAAGAGCGGAGATTAGATAAGAAAGAAAATGAAGAAAGAACTTTATCGGAACTCAGATCAATTTCTTTCTGCTCCAGGATCGGAGGTTGAACATGGCCAAATAGGTATTTGGTATATATGCTTGGTTCATATGACACTAGCAGCTACTGCTGAAACAGATTGGTCTTTAGATTAGTGGAACTCACGCCCTTGAAAGAAATGTAAATACCTTACAGAGTAATTTTCTGGACCAACAACATATCTCCCGGTTATGTTAGTATAGCAGGCATCTGGCAAACATGGATAATTAAGATAGTATTGTGGGGAAAAAAGTACTGAGCAATTGAATCATTTTGCAGTAAGTTCATTATACATATTCTTATACGTTCAATTCCCGAAGACTAACGTTAACTGTAGTGATCATATGTTAATGAATACTAGTAATTTCGCATGTAGAGCAGCCAAGATTGTATTATTTTTTTTAGCACGATCGGTTCCTGGAAATGTGAATGCCTAGGATTACCTGTAAGGATACTTGACTTTAGTTCTTCAAGTAATTTAATTTCGATGATACTCGTCGGACTTATGAAATTAATAAATAAACAAACAAACAAAAATGTAAACCTACCTAAATATTTATTAGATTACTATTCGCTGGATTCCAAAAAAAAGTATGCGGCCTAATCCTGACCAATTTCTCCTCTGAACCTTAATGAAACTGTCTATGAACGAAGATGTGACGAAACGTTTAGAAAAGCCTCATATCACCTTTCACTGTTTAATCTATGAAGTCTGAATAAAGTAGATAACCTACAGAAAAAATATTGCCTATTTTTAATAACTAGTTTTCGAGACATTCAAAGACCCGGTTTGGTTTCATGGCCTGCCGGCCCTGCCCTATCCATCTGCAAACAAGATGATGTTTTCGAATCCAACGTCGTTGTACATGGCATGTGGAAATGCAATTGCTGTACAAGACGTGACATGACGTGATACTCTGGATGACCAAACCCTACCCTGGTGGTTAACGTTTCTGAGATGATAATGATGATGGGTATGGACGTCCAAGCCAAGGTGGTGGTCTCGACCCAACACGAAAAAAAAATAAGGTGAGTTCAAGTGAAACATCTCATTCAAAACTGTCTTGAGTCAATTTAAAATTCAAATACGGACCTCAAACCCCGTATTAAATAATTCTGTCTTAGCCGGGTTGGAGAAGATGCTTAAATAATAATACACGTGTAGACAATGCATAGAAACACAACAACAACACAAGACAGGTATAATAATTTGGATAGATGCGATTTTATTCATTCCGTGTGCAATTGAGATTGAGATTATGGTGGATCGATAAAATGAAAAGTTGGTAGTGGACGTCAATCCGTCCATCTAAATTACACACGTCAGACATTTTCATCTCATAAACTAATCATAGCTTTAGGCCACCGCCGTCCGAGCGTCAATTTGGTGAATACACAAAAAATTGAATCACTAGGAAGAACAAGTAATTAATTTATTAAAAAATAGGGTCGCTGTTAACTAATATTTCAAATCCTTGTTGACCTCTAAGTTCATACTATTTCTACCTAAAAAATTGTGAACACTGCGCATGGTGTTTCACAGCAATCATGTTTCACAGGTTTGGGAAATCTGAATTTTAGACTTCCCACAACTATACGTACATTGTAGAAATCTTAAATTATACATTTTTTCACAATATATTTTTAGTTTATCTGGATTCTAACAGAATCAAATCTGGACTACGTTTCTAACACCTCAATTAACAGCAATTCATTATTGCTCACTTCCGATGATTTACTTGAGTCTTTGCTTTGTCGCAATTCTAATCTTCTACTTATAATAGAATATAAAAAATTGGCAAATTCGGGAGAAAATTATCACAATCTTGGCACTTCTCGCAGTTAGTTCTCAACACAAAATCAGACAATTGTTCAGGTTATGCCAGGTTAGTTCTTAGTTCCTGTGTGTAGAATACTTTTAGTTCATTAGCTCTGTGTGTGCGGAATCCAAACCTTTACGAATTATTTGATTTCAAAAATCATGAAACCGGCTCAGCCTGTTCAATTTCCACAATCGTAAACAATGACACACACAACCAACTTTGAACAAAACGTGAATCTCACTTTTGCTCTCTTCTTTAAAGTTTATCTACGAAGAAGAGGTCTTTCTCCGTTGAAGGTTTGATGAAAACTAAATGATCTTCCCCTCATACTTCTGAATTGAGTGCATGCATGTTATTTGGACTCACAAACAAGTTTTCCGTGCAGTCATGACTTTTCCCAATCCCAGCTAATCTTCATGGACCTAAACAGTGTATAACTAACATCCCAAGACTGTATTTACAGACCGGTGATTTGTTAACCAAAATAAATATTGTACCCAGTATTTAAGCATATTTCGCAATATTGACTGGGATTACACACGCGTACTCGCTAGTACAATATATTCAAAATGGGCGGAGACTAGAGTCATGACACCTCGGTTTTCGAACACGGTCGGACTACAGTAAATTCGCACAACAAAAATTAAAAAACTTTTTATTAATTCACATGAGTGTACACACGTATAGAATTTCGTGTTCATTATCTGGACCTCATCTTTTTCTCAAGCTATTAATTAATAGTTGACATTGCAAGTTTGTTTGCATTATTAATAACACGGCTCGTTCATTCGGTTCCATTTTACAACCTCCAATGAACTCACAGCTCGTAAACTTTTATGACACGTTTGTAGTGTACAGTAATAACACCATTTTAAAGGAAGCTAAAATTGAAGGAACATAACTGCACTCTGTACAGTCTTAGTTAGTCAACAAAATTATTTGTATTTATATTTAATCCCAGCGAGCAAAATTTGCGTGAAAATATCTGAGAATTCTCGTACTTAAATTTTAAAGGAAGAGCTCCAACTTAACAACTTCAATTTGTTTTTCCTGTTACTTGTACTATCAAAACAGAAACGAAGTGTCGCTCAAGTTAGTTTTAAGTTGTTTGAGTTCTCTTGACCTGTGGTTCACAAATGAATATCTCCTATCTTGAATTCGTCGAATATTTTGAAATTTAAACATATGACTTCGAATCTGAAAGTACACAAATAAACTGTCAATTTAATACGGATCTATGATTTTCCCGCACAAGTAATTAGTAATCAATATCTGTTCTGCCTACGCGTAGTGGAGTTGCTTAGCGAAAGCCTAATTTCTTCGTTATCTTTTTGTGTTTTGAAAGAATTCATAAGTCGACCTACCTCGACGGGTGTTACATAAATCCGGTATAGACTGAGCTCAGTCAACAGCAATTCTAATCAAACTAACGACGAAATGCCATTTATCATCCTCATTACTGGTTTTTTATTTCAGTTTCTAATATGACGCGTGGGTTCTGGACTGGGATGTCCTGTCGAAACACATGTATTTTGTGTTTATCGAGATTAGATGTTCACTCTAATCAAGCATGATATGTGGCTGACAATATTACAATATTTTACAATCATTAGTGACTTAGATAGTTTTCTGTTATTCTATGTATTCCCCTATGGACATCATTAGAGTCAGTAAAAAATTGTCTGATAATCCTCCCAACTCAGCATTTCAATCTGATTTACAACTTCTGCGTGAGATTTCTTGTTCTTTTAGCTGCAAAACTGCTTCCCGAGACGGGTACATGTTGGTTTCACCGTAAAACTTCTAAATTTAAATTCGAGGCTTCGATAAAAGTTGCAACCCGTTCTCAAAGAAATGGTACAACTAAGACAAGCTACAATTCACATGAAAATCAAAATAGTGTAGACGCCTGATCCTAAAATATCAATACTGTTAATTTCAGTATGAGAGGTTGAAAATTTACCGACACACTTATCGGGAAAAATTAAGTCCACTATTAATTAGTCCTCTATTGAGATTAATAGTCCTCGTAGGTAACCTGGGTATTGAGAAGTGCGTATTTTAAGTTCGACATTACAGCGACGGAAACTGAATATCTGGATCTTGTTTTACTTATTAAAATATTATTATTAATTCTGGTTGGTCGACTTCATAACGCCATAGCGAGGAATTATTTTCCTCGCTATGGAATTTCCATACGTGGCATATTTTCCATGGAAAGCAAACAATCTCTTCAATCTCTATAACCCGTATGCGTTCCTTACTTGCGTACGTATACAAAGTAATGCATTATTAGCCCGTGGACGCAGTCCCGTGAGGGCTTATAAAATCGCAATGTCCGTCCGTCCGTCCGACCCCAAACTTC
>JAQGCA010003417.1:0-11846 GCA_034698945.1 Protaphorura quadriocellata | reverse complement strand
TGGTTGGCCCATTCTGTCTCGCTGTGCTGGGGTTCGATTCCTCGGACTTGCACTCCCGGTGGTTACTTTAAAGAGGTTTTTTCCACTGGTTTTTCTAACTACTAGATGGTACCTACGTTGTACGTCTCTAGGCCAAATGGGAAGCAACCCAAAAATACGCGTTGACGTTTGATTCGGCCTCAGCGGCTATGTCAATTAATGGGGTGTATTTTAATAAAGTGTTTTCAAATTTGTCTTGAAATAATTCGACATTATTTTTTTCTCTGTATTTTATTTAAATTACTGCTTTTCGGGAACTCTGAGCTAATCTCAACCCAGGAACGTTTTATCCTTTTTAGAGTTCAGGAATATGAATATATTAAATCCACAAATTTGAAACAACTCTGTCATATGTATGTTCTTAATCATTTAACTTTTTCCTTTAGTATTTTATTAGTTCAGAGTTTAGGCAGTAATGTTGTGTGTTTACTCAGCAATTTCAATTTGGCGTTCGAATACTAACGAACACGACCATAAAATTAAAAATATGAAAGTATTTGGATAATTCTGTACAACTGACTAAGTTTCAAAACATATGCATGCTCGGACAGAATTGCAGCCGAAAACTCAAAGCAGTTCTATCCATTTGGATATATTTTGAAATCATTAAAAAAAGTAAACGTTTCGTGAAGCAAAAATGTAAACTTATTCAATTTCGGTTATCCCGTTTCGACTAGCGGGGAACAAGTTCGAGGCAGTGCCGCGAGGTTGACATTTGACCGAATTTCGAAAGAAATGAAAGGTTTTGAAATAAAATTGTAATGTATCTCTTCACAGGTGAACCTATTTGGAAACATGCTAAGTTGATCCTTTGGATATCAATACAAATTTGATCTTTTGACCCATTTCCAAAATAGAAAGATGCGCAGTTGAACCTTTGGATAGCTCTACGAATTTGACCTTTTGACTCAGACTCGAAACGTTCCGAGGCCAACATGCAGCGACGACACAAAACACAAAAAGGAATCGGATTTCTATCTACGACTGACGTTCAGACGGGAAGGACGTGCGTTGAATGCTGCAGAGATGAGTCATATTTCAGAACAGATTTCTTATTGATTGCCGGAAAGTTATAATTGACGCGTTTTATCTTCACATTTTATCTCCAAATTGGAAATTATTTAGATTTAGTGTTCTTCTGAAATAAAGTCTTACATTAAAAATAATATTGCTTCGCACGAGGCATATTTCACGCTCAGTGTAAACCGATTTTACCATATCCGGACAAGAAGCTGTACATTCGCTGGTCTGAAAGTCCCAGAACGTAAGAATTAAGGCACTTACATCAAACGCACTGCATTTCGCGGCTGTTAAAACTTGGGACGCTTTACCAAATCATATAAGAGAACTAGACAATGGTGTCGAAAGATTCAAAAACTCACTGAAAGATCACCTAATTTCCCAAAGGTCCGATGATTTTATTTAATTAAAAGTGCATTAGATGTTACTAAATTATTATATTAATACTTTATGAAGCAGATAATACTATTTATTGTTAAAAAATTGTTGATTTATCACCGAAGTACTTAAAAAGTAGCGGTAGGAATAGAGTCTAAGCTATCGTAATTATTTCTCTGGTAAGCGATTACTAAAACTCTTCTTCGTCAGTGTGTAACACTCACCGATGTATCAATTGGGATTTATTCTTATTGTTGTGAGAAATGATATACATTGATTTGTTAATAAAAGAATCCGAATCTGAATCTGAATTTAAGTAGGTATTGTTGGAAATCTTGAATTATGATAAACTAACATGAAATACTCTGCTCATTGATGAAAAAATTGACATATTTTAATCATTTCCTGGTAACCTATATGCCTCTGAGGATCAGATGGTCGGAATTTCGTCACGTGAGCCGGAAAATATTAGTTCTTCTGATATTGAAGTAAATTTCAAGTGAATCGCTGGGAATGCCAACAGATTTTGTTGCCGATACTTTGACGGGCGTGATGATAATATTTGGTGTTGCAAATTGTGCAAATTGTGATATGAAAGATAAATTAGAGAATCGGCGGTTAATATCGATTTAGTGAAACCGAAGTCAAAGTCGAAGAAGTCTGAAGCTTTGAACAGTTTGAAGATCAAGCGGCAGAATCATGAGATAATGGACGTCAGAACTGGAAGGGCTAAAAGGAAGGTCAGGTTTGGTAAGTGCGGCGTAGTTTTCGTAGAGATTGTGCTGCTTTCCACTTGGGCTAGGGAAGGCACCGCTAATAGTATGAAGAACTCAAGGGCAGCTGAGAAAAATTTATTCTCATTAACACAAAATCCATCTTGACATTTGTTGGACAAGTTATATTTATTTTGACACTTGTGGGCTTTTCAAAAAAATTGTTTGGTCAAGTGACACTTCGAAAAAACGTATTCCGATTCTATATAGCTTTCAATGCATCTAAATATCTTACCTTTTTGACATAAATGCACTTGAAATCGAATTAGATACTTCTCAAGAGTCATGACCCTTTGACCTTCTTTTTTCTGAAACGCAGACGGTCTGTCCCTTCGAGTTGGAAAAACGTTTCTCTGCAGCGAACTATCGAGGAAGAAGGGTGTGTCGAAAAAGTGTTCCTCATTTCTTTAGCAGCGTGGCAAGAATTTCTTATAATTATTTTTATGCATATTTTGTATTTTCACAATAAATTGTGTCAAAACGAAAATAATTTGCATAATTTTATTTGGTTCATATTTCTATTTTTCTTTTCCAATTTTCTTTTATACTTTTGGAAGGAGTGAGACTTGAAGGGTCCAGGTTTGCCGGCTGCATGAATCTGACGGACAGTTTGAAAGAAAATGGAGATCAGACCACAACGCTAATGCTGACCATGAGAGTGGAGGTCAATCTACGACCACCATAACGCCATCTACTGAATTTTTTTCCACGATTGAGTTTTGGTAATAATTTTTTTCGATCTACTTTATTAATATTATTTAAGTTTCGCCGTACAGGGTGGTTCATAACCATACGTATTCCAAACCCTTCCACATCCACATCTATGAGGGAATGGTGAAAGAAAATTGATATGTACATTTTGTAAGGAATTTTGTTAGGAACGCCGCATTATGTGACCTCTGCAGGACACAATTATGTTTTCTGTTCTCGAATTCCATTTATTTTTAGGCGCGTGTATGGCCAACCAATAAATGTATATTTTTAATTTTTGCTACCATTCCCTGCTTAATTTGTTTTTAGGGGAGGATGAATTGTTATGAACCACCCTAATATATGACAGAATTTATTTCATTTATGATCTATTTCTATTATCTACGCATGTCAAAGTTCATTCATACCCTGAAGTGGCTGATGTATTGAACGACTCTCAGCAAGGTGACCCAATTGACACCGCTCTCCATCACCAATCAGCAGCTCCGAATGCAAGGATACCTCTGAGAATTTTTCGCGAATCTAGTGAGGTATTTCATATATTTCAAAGGTCATAGGTTAGAAGGACCTTATCAAAAGACAATTATCCGAAACCTAAATGTAGACATTTTTAGTGTAACGAGTTTCGGCCCAATTCTGGTAAAGTTTTTCCGGACTAATTTAATTATATCTACTTCACTAAATTTCGACAACCGGAACCAATTGTCCAATTTGCTCCAGTTCACGAAGGGAAAAAGTTTCCACCAATTCATTTCTTGACCATCGAATCCACGCCACCAAAATGAGGGGACTGAAATTAGCCACGACCCTGACCCAGAAATGATTGACCGTCGCATGGATGACCTCAAGCCCAATTTCTGCACAACTAATAAAGTTTTGTCTATTCTGTCGCAGGAATGGTGAAGCTCCAGCCGGGCTGGGTCAGACGGGATTGCCCGGTGAATGTCCGACTGGATTGTAGGATGCAAATCTATTCATATCCTACAACATTCCTTCTGGAATTGGTCAGCAAAGACCGCAGTGGAGAGTAATCACTGATCAATATTCAGTAAGTTTCACCATTTAATCCATCTAATATTCCGGAGTGATTCATCCTCACTCAAGGACTTGCGATTTTTATTCTCGGACTCATCAAATCCCTCAACATTCCTTCTGAGTTGAAGTCTGGAATCTGGCCATTACTTTGCTCGGAAATACTATAATATATTTTATAAGAAATAGTGTAAGTACCTAATAAACATGTTATTTCTCAAGCTTGGTTATTTCCTTCATACTAATTGATAATGTTGGTTTAATAGTAAATAAACACTTTATTTACTTCTATTTTGCTGACTCTTGTCTGGACACTTGCTTTCTTAAGAAAAGTGTTCGGGGAGTCACTCTGTGAAATTGAACTTACATAGATATAAGATAGATTATTCAATTGACAAAAAATTCATAACATGTACGAACCGTATTTTTTCAGAAATAAAAAAGTTGCTGTACATAAAAAGTGATACTAAATTTTTTAATATTTTTTTGAGCACTAGTGCAGTAATTTCTGTTACTTGAATTGAATGCATGGTGTCTTTAGTCTAGTCGCATCTCATTTTCGTCTAGTCGGCATAGTTAATCACACAATGGTTATATTTATTTTGAATGCAAGTAATGCGACTCTCCCTATCTTATGGAAAATTCAGACATAAATCTAAAATAAGAAATTAAATTTTAGAACTGATCCACGATTTTTTGTAATATTCACGAAAACAAAATCGCAACAGTATTTTGGATGTATTTGTATAAATTTGTCTTGTAAAAATAGTCTGATGCATGGATATGACTTTCGAGTAAGTCCGATAGTTGGAATAATTTTATTTTACAACTTTGGCCTCAATAGCCGGATAGTCGGAATTCAGAGTCAGAGAATTCTTTATTAATGTCACAATGTTCCATAGTCCATACAGTTCAGTATAATAACCAAATTGATTTCCAATAGGTGTTACATTATTCCGACAAAAAAAAAGCTAATTATCTTAACATTAGAGTATTGAAGAGCAGTCAGGCGAAAAAATAGTTTTTAATTGCTAATCCTACAGATTAGCCTTTTTGCCTTCTGCACGTTCCTAAATTGGAAGCAGTCCTGACACCCACCCATCTGTCACAAATTATCCTTAGTTCAAGTTCTTTAGTGAATTTTTTTTGCGCACTACCTTTTGTTAAGCCTTGCCAAAGGCTAAATTTCGAACCTTAAACTTTGCGTGAGGGTCAACTAGATTTCTAACACGAGCACAATTGGAGTCGGAAAACGGACTTTTTGGCTTCCTGGTCTACTTTCCAGTTTCTAATTTTTATGATCACATTTAAAAATGGATGCACACCGGCAGGCTTGCGACTTTGAAAGAACATTACTTTTATAAGTTGTCACCTAATTTTTGTGAATTTCGGTTGGAAATTTATTTTTTTAAATAAAAATTGGATGGCAGAAATTCACGAAAATTTCGCGTTTTCCATGACAAACGGCAAATCTCAAATGGCCTGACCTGAAGACCGAAAGTCACAAAAATTTCTGAGTATCCTTACAATCGCCTAAAGAATAAGCATGAATTTTCTTGGAATTTTAGGAATTTAATACGGTTCATGTTCGCATTTATTGTTGAATTACCCTCGTATATGAACATGCATGTTTCTGTGCATGTGAATGCATTCCAATAGTAAATTGATGAATCAAGCAAACACAAATGACTCCGATGACCGCAATCACATTCACATGCACGGTAGACATAATATAAGCAAATTCGGTCACTGTGTTACTTTGACTCACTTGATTTTATTCCTTTTATTTTGTGGAAAAGTTGAAGCAGATTGCGTTTGTCCAAATCGGCTTGGATTAGACGAAGATTCTACGTCGGAATCCAACCCGTACCTGCCCAGGAGATCTCACCCCCCATTTTCGCAGTTTTCTTCCAAGCTCGTTTTATAGGACAGTAATTTACTATGAATTCTGAAGAGAAATACTAAACATGAAAAATATTCATCATAGTCAGTGCTAATTATGTTTGAATACCTTCTACTCGCTACTCATCGCCAAACCTACTATTTCATTCTACAAGCTAATTCACATGCTTGACATAAAAACCGAGTATAATATGAAACAAGTGTATTATTCAGTTACCTATAAGTGAATTAATTTTAATGCATATACCGACGACAGATTACTGGTCTCATTCTAATTAATGAAATATGCACGAGTTGGGGTATTTCCTGTTAAAAAAACATTGACTTCTTTAAGTCTTTTCTGTTAATGTTGAGAAGTACATGATGTTTACGGAGAAAAATGTTTAAGACTATCTATGAAGACTTTAAGACTATTAATATTATCATTTTGATTATCATGTTGAGGTCAAGTTTTTAGTGAGTACTGAACCTACTGAGAAATTAATCTTTTATTTGACAGATAAACTCGA
Organism: Protaphorura quadriocellata; assembly: GCA_034698945.1. Lineage (NCBI taxonomy): Eukaryota > Metazoa > Arthropoda > Collembola > Poduromorpha > Onychiuridae > Protaphorura > Protaphorura quadriocellata. The sequence continues at coordinate 5,482 of JAQGCA010003417.1, read as the reverse complement.
GTTTTCTTAGTAATTCACTCAAAACCAGACATGAGGATGACATGATTTCACTTGAAAATCAAAACACATCATATTTCATATGAAAAGATTAATTCAAATGAATCTGGCGCACCCCATAATTTCTACATATATAAATTGAACTGAACAACTTTTAGTCTCACACTTCAGTTCGTTTATAAGTCGCTAAAAAGGTACATTAAAATCCAAAACTTTAAAAAATGAAGAGTTGTAAGAGAAATTTCCTCGTCATTCTTGCTCTTATTAATTCATTTTTGGCCCCAACCTTTGCAGTAAATAATTTCGGTAGAAAAATTCAAACTATTGGAAAAGAAAACAGTCCAGATGTACTGTCACCCTGGTCTTCAGATGTGGAATCTGACACTCCGAATAGGCCAGCAAAAAGAGTTAGATACACACCGAATGGTTCAAAAGGCATTATGAATCTTGGGAAAGGTGAGAAGAAGGAAGCTCAAAATTATTTAGACGACAATTCTAAAAAATTCAAGGATGCACCAGCCCTTTTTCAAGAAAATCCCAAGAGCAACCTCATCCCTGATAAAAAATATCCATCCATTCGTGTGGATAAACAAGGTAAAATTATTTGGGTTTTATTACATTTGAGCATGTATATAATTTTTTTTTAATTTCACATTCATAAGTAAAATACCGGGTGTTTCAAAACCAACCTACTATTCGTCCTAATTTCCTCAATTTTAACTTTATCTGAAAAGTGAGATAGCCATTTCGTTCGAAATTTAATTGCGCGTCTCTGCAGCTATGTCCGACTGCGCTGCGCGCTTCACAGCTCAAGCTGTCAATATAAATGTAAATACTAATATCAGAAAATGAAAGCCAAACTGAAATTTTGACTGCACTAAAAATTTCAAAAATTCTCAAGATTGTTTAGATAAAAAAAATCTCAAAAAATTTCAATTTTTTTTTAAATTTTGATTTTTTTTTGAAATTTCGTAAAGATATTTTCCGCTCAAAAGAGGCGCAATTAAATTTCGAACAAAATCGCTATCCCACTTTTTAGATAAAGTTAAAATTGAGAAAATTAGGACGAATAGTAGGTTGGCTTTGAAACACCCTGTATACCTCAATAAGGAAAGGAATTTAAGTTTTTTTCTTGTTTATAGGCATGACCTCTGATAAGCGACATAATATTCAGATGCAACAAAATATCCCAAGGAAATCCGGGACGTCCACAACAATGGCTCAAGTTACTGTTGGAGGTGGGGCGGCAAAGTCGAGTGTTGTGCGAAAAGGTCTGGGTCACAGGTCTTACCACAGGTCAAGGGTTAAAAATTCGTGGCTCAGATTCTCGCTCTCCAAGTCCTGGGCGGACTGGATCATCCAATTCGAATAAGGGAACGTCTTCCAAACAGACGAGCAAACGTAGTAAAGGATAACGCACTTTCAAAATCTTTTTCCGGTGTAATGAGATACATTGACGAGAAAAAAATAAGTTGAATAGATGTAATAATAAATCAAAACTGAGCAACTGAACAAACTGTTTGTACTTATTTTGGTTTATGCGGCAGACTTGGGTCAATTACACTGGTAATTGTAATTTCAATTACAAAATACAATTGCAATTACGTAATTGTAATTCTAATTAAGTACTTTCAGAATCCCAGATGTAATTTGTAATTGTAATTAAATACTTTAGAGATTGTGTGTAATTGTAATTGTAATTTGTAACTGAATTTATATTTTTCTCAATTACGTTTACAATTTCTTAAAATTTTGACCATCAAATACAAAAATGTGACTATGATGTTAGTACAAATAAAATCATCATTTCGAGAAAGTAATTTGAATTGTAATTTGTAGTTGTAATTGCATTTTCAATTACAATGCCGTAATTGTAATTGAAATTAATTACTTCCATTTTTGTCCACGTAATTGTAATTGCAGTTAATTACTTTCGAAATTTCTCCATGTATATTTGTAATTATAACTAATTACAATCAGAAATGATGGTGCGATTTGTAATTTAGAACCAACTAAGCACTCAGTCCATGGCACACACTGAATTTATGCACAGAATTCGGATCCTCAACCTTAGTTTTTAGCCGTACATGTGGACTATACCTCTTCATCCATTCCCCTATTATCATCTCACAAGAAACATCTTTCAAATGTAAAGACGGAGCTTCGTTTGTTTGTTTGTTTGTTTGTTTTTTTCTTAGTGCTACTCTAAGCTCCTCATTGGTGCACATATACATATAGGAGAGTTTCCCGGCTCTATAGCACGTAAGCCACGTGACGCATAGCACTGTATAGCCATTTGGACTGTACTTTGCATTACAAAGATCCGGAGAAACTGACTTAATAATTTAATACGCTTCCAGCATTGTTTTGATTTCCTCGGGGGTCAGATATAATTTAAACTGCATTATTTGCTATCTTTAAAAAATATAACCGAACATGAAAAAATTAAAGGAACGAAGTTTGTTATAGGTTGAAGTTGGCTGTAAGGTGTTGAGTGAGATTGGCAAATTCCAAGTTGGCAACTACAAAGTTGGAAATTGGAATATTTTGTATGACGAACGTTTCTTTGATTTTGAGTAAATTTTTCAATTTGCCAACGTGTACACCCTATTTCTCTTCATTTGCCAACTTTGTTTTGGGGGTCCAAAATCGGGTGAAGTTGGCAAAAAATATATTTGCCAAGTTGGAATTTGCCAATCTCACCCTGAATCGGCTGTAATGTTAAACTGCATGGAGGATTTCAAATGTACAGTCCAGACCGCACTGCCATCTCCGGGATATTTGCCTCAACTATAACTCTCCTATAAACCGCAACCATCTTAGGTCCTTGCAGGAACCATAAACACCCGGCCCCTCAAGGACTTAGCAATTAAGCCGAACTGGAGCTGAAATTGAACCGGGGACCTTATGCCATATACCCCGTGTTCTCTACACTGCGCTGTGACCAGCGTCATAGTGTTGGAATTAGATCCGAGTTTTGCACGTTAAGGACCCTCCTCGTGCTTTTTAGTCGTTTGATGTAACTTCAAGCATCACACACCATCCACCGCTAAGCCTGACACTCGATTCCATTCCAGGAATCCTTGCCGTGTTGGAATTTCTTCCTCAAAAGTTCTTAGCGTGAAAATAATACCCCAAAAACTTTCACAATAAAATTACATGATTTATTTTCTAGATGCTTTCTCCTCGACACTCGAGACACGCGTGTCTTCTCGACGAAATGAAGGTATGTGTAACTTGTGACATGACTTGTAAAATTATCTACTTTCAGAAATCCATGATGTCATATTTCTGGCTTCATTTTTATTGAATTCAATGATATAATGTATCATTTGATGAGCTCCATGGTACAAGTTAAATTTTTCTGTAAAACATTTGACGTTTTTTAATTTAAATAAATTGTTTTGGACGTGTTCCTGTAAAAAAAAACCTTTGAAACCCAGTTTTCTAAGGGTATTTCCATGCCGACTTCTACGAAAACCCTCGCCTCGTCATCGTCACCGCAGTTGCCCGCAGGGTGTTTTAAATCAGAATAGCTTAATAGATTCTCAATAAAATTCTCTGCAATATGCATATCTCAGGGTTTCCCCGCAGGTTGCTCTGTCGGGGGTATGGTTGTAAAGGGTAAATACCCGGGTGCTTTGAATTTATACCCGGTGGGTATTTATTAGTACACAAAAAAAGTAAAATTTCACAAAATGTAGACCAAACATTTTTGAATTAGTGCCAATTGGTCTCGTAATTCTACAGCTTAGCTTTTGCAATTTATGATAATTGCAAGATTGTGAAAAACTGTAAACATTTAACAATTTCTGCATCATACCGCCCCAATATGAGTAAACACCCGGGTATTTACCCAGGGTATATACCCAAAAAATAAATACCCGGGAATTTTACAATCCTAGTAGGGGGAGAGTAAAAGGATATGGAGTATGTACCACCCTGTATATTAACTTGCATCCATCATCGTGAAGACAAACTGAGAATTCAATCAACCCTATCCAGGAAAAGTTATGAGCCCCGCTTTAAAGTGATGAAATTGACACAAAAAAAAATTGATTCTAAGCGTCTTTGAAGTGAAACACCTGGATATATAGCTAATTCATGAACTCTGGATTTTGTAACTTGTTATTTTTATTTAACTGAAACCTGTTTTACATTTTTTGTCGACGAATTCCTGGAAATCAAGGTTAGAGTACGCTAATTCATCTCAGGTCATTCTTTCATGCACTGATTTGCAGACATACTCGTATATACAAGACCACACGATTATTGTTAATTTTGAAGTCAGAATGACTAGTGCGTCTGATTTAATTAATTTTAGAATCATTCGAATTATTATAGTTTTGCAGTTGCTATTTGTGGTCGTGCAACCGGAGCCGAAGGTCACGAGGGGACGACAAAGTCACAAGTGTCAGTCTCTAACCCTGATCGTAAGATTTTCATTAGATTATTATCTGATGAATCTCCATAATTTTAAAACCACACACGTTATGTCTAAGTCTAATGTCGCGATCCATTCCGTAGCATTGTACAGGGTGGACCAGAATAAAAACTACTTTAATGTAATTTTACATGTTAAATTAAATATAAACTATCTCAGAATACTGGGTTAACATTTCAAAGATGGGTCAAATTTCTTTGACTTACGTCATGCGTGACCCTACCTTGACCTTTGGTGACTTGGTATCTTATATCACATTTTCAGTATGGTCATCTGACTTGTACAACTCACACAGATAATAAATCGAGGACATCCAATAACTGTACGGAACCACAAGATGGAGGCACTTTTGCCACTTATAAATGCAAACCTCATTTCGTACTTAGCAAAGCTCAAAACTCTCGAAACACTGATGACTTGACATTTCAAAAAAATGATAACACAGAAGAAAGGATGAGATGTGGTGAAAATGGAAACTGGATTGGTTTCTCACGGTTCAGGTCACAAGTTTGTCGCGAAGGTGTGTTAAATTGTGTTACAATTTAGTTAAATTAAATAACTAAAAATGTGAAGGTATAAATTTTTCAATATTAAGTAATACCGTATTTCAAATGCTCAGAATGTGGAAAACGTTTGACGAATCCGACGCCGTTGATCATAAACGGAGTTCCAACGAACCAGACAGCCTGGCCGTGGCACGCAGCCTTATTCCGAAAATCCGGTGAACATATTCTATACATTTGTAGAGGATCAATTATAAGCCGCTCTGCAATTCTGACGGCCGCACATTGTGTGACAAGCCCAACCGGAAAGAAACTCTCACCTGATTCAACTGTAGTCGTACTGGGTGCTCTTAGCAGTAATTTTACGGAAAATCTCCGCCGAGAAGGGACTCAAATATTCAATGTAAGTTTTTGACTCAATTTCTGGTAATCTTTTGCCTCGGTTGTAAATGTTATTTTTGTGAGCCAAGACTTGGCATTATCCTTTTGATTTTATTACAGGTTAAGAAAATATTCGTCTCTGGAAGTTATGATGTAC
>JAQGCA010003416.1:0-11853 GCA_034698945.1 Protaphorura quadriocellata | reverse complement strand
CCTATTTTCGATCCGACTAGTTTCTTTGGAAATTCTCACGACTTTTATTTCTTCAGGACTGAACAGAATCAAATTCTTAAACTAACAGTACACTGTGAACCTCCTCATCATTTATCGATAGATTTCAGAATAAATTAATGGGCGCATTTTGAAGAGTAATTATCCGCGAATTAGCCATATTAATCATACAGAGCATGGCAGGTCTTTTTTATCGAACGTGATGAGTGTACCAAAAAAATGACCTTTCTTGATTTGACAGATTTTATTAGTTTTGTGAATTTTCTTGACACTATCTGTTTGTAAAGACAAAATTGCGTCAATTCGGCGGGTTTTTGTTGGAAAACTTATACTGGGAGACTGAACAATATTTGATGGGAGTTGGATTCAAGGAAACTCTCTTGAGATTTAGTATTGAGTGCTGTGCACAGTCGAAGACAAAGTTAAGAAAAAACTAGTCAAGTAAAAAGTGCGGGTCTGTGAATCACGCTCCATGAAACGGACCTCTGATTTGGAAACACTTTCATTCTCTTCTCTGGTTTTTTGGGAAAAACTTTTTCCTCCTTTGATTCACTTTTTCTCATCCCCGTGCCTTGAGTTCTATATTATTAACATGAAGAGGATAGGAAGCGGAAACTGACAGTCCCCGTCCTAGACGTGGGCCAACTTGGCCCACCTAAGTTAAGTCAAGCCAGATGTGGGGACTCACAATAATTTGTGGTATTTACATAAACCAAATTAATTACACTGGACTATATTCCCTACTACTAGGGGTACCTTACCTGATCCAAATGCGAAGCAGCCCTATTTCCGAACATTCGAATAGGATTGGAACACCTTTCCGAAAAAGAGAAAGGCAATACTTTCACGTGTTTTTTTCTTAATTTTTGGAAACTAACTAGTAATATTGATTTTGTCACACTGAGAAAGAATTCTAGATCCGCTGCTGGATGGAGGATTTGGGCTAAAACCAAACCTTGTGGCTTTCTCTTCTCCTTTAACTCAATCGGAAGAATTTCCGATGAAGACGAAGACTTTCGCGTCTCTTTCACTCTCTCCACATTTCCTTTGAAGTTTTGATTGGAATTGGACACTTTTTCCTTCTTCTTCATCGTCTTCTTTTTTGTTTTCTCGGATTGTATTCCTACTTTCTACGTTCATTTTCTCATCAATTCTAAGTATTTCTGAACATTCCTCAAAACGAATCCTCACCCCCTAAGTGGTGTGCAATGCAGTAGAATATAGTGTACTTATTTCAAAGGATTTCGCTCTTCAAGTTTAAAATAGCCCTATCACACTAGTACCAATGGCTTAACACTAACGACTACGATTATTTAACACAATTAACGTATGATTTAAAACAATCACAGCGCCAGTGGGGATATTTTATTTCATGTCCAAAGTTATAATATTATTAATAGGTTTTGGAACAATACAGGTCCTCTTCGAAAGTGACAACTAAAATTTACTGGCATTACTAGTTCTAATCCGTACATAACGGTAACTACACCGAGTCATTTAAATAAAGCAGTAGTACCATTACCTAAATATTCACAGCCTTCATAATTCAGCGCAAGAAGTTCAAGTCAAACGGCCGGAAAGAAGTCTAAGACTTCCGATAAATACATTTAACTTATGAGTAAACTTGAAATCTTATAGATGAATCAATTTTAATTTTCCACTGCTCATTCCAGTGTCTGTATACAGCATTTACTGCACCAAATTAACATATTTCAATGAATACTTCTCAGCAGTTGGACTCAAAATTAGCATTCGTTATTTGAAATGGTTAGTTTCTTCTGTCAATTAACTTTATCATGTCGTTACAGACTATAACGCCCAAATACTAACCAGTTCTCTAATACAATTTCCAATCTGATGGCAAATTAGTACAATGCCATCTCAAATAATTTATTTGGTGCTCAAAGTTGTGACAGTTCTAAAGATTATTAGAACAAAATTTTAATTTTGAAATTATGTTGTCTAAATTAAATTGTACACGTACTGCAGTCACCTAGAATTAGTCTATAATTAGTCGGTAATCCACTAATGACAGAAGTCTTTATACCTCGAGTAATTCTCCCAGCAATGGAAAGTTGTTTTTCAATTTAGAACGGTTTTGGCGGTAAGTATTTCTAATAGGTGGTATTCTTCTAAATCAATTTCCAGCTATCCCAGGAAAACAAGGCGTCGGCGAAATAATTTGTTTAGTGACCAAAACCAAGTTCTTTATTCTGTGCGCTGTGTTGTACGGTAAATTGATAAAAATTCTACAGAATGGGAGGTCAACTCTTTTAACAATGACTGTGGAAATTGTCTGTCAAAGTAGTAGTCGCAGATAATGATAAAAGTTCAGTTTCTCAGTTCTTTGAACATTTCTCAGTACCGAAAATTTTTAATAAGAATGTAACTTTTCGAACACGATTTTAAATACTATTTAAAAATCACAACCACAACGCCGGCCAGGACTGTTTTTTATAACCCAGAGTTATAAAATTTGTACTAGTTAATATCGTCAGGCAATTCTTTTCAGTAGTTTTCGTGAATACCGTCCAATTATTACAAAAGAAAGTTATTACCTTGGTCTAGACTTAAAAATCTTGACACCTCAAAAACTTCAGAGAAAACAGATTTTGAGAAACCGCATTGGATTCCAAAAATTTATTGCGTCTCATAGTACGATGTTTTATTTCAAAAATTAAATTTATGTATACGTACATATAGAATGTTGTTTTAATTAGCCTTATTTAATCAGGGCATATCCATAATATGTGTGCAACTCAGGCAGGTACGCATTTTCTTCTAGTTGAATTATAAATTAATTATTCTTTTATTCGAAGGAGTGAATGAGTATGTTGCGATTCCCGGTCAAGCTCATTATTAATGAAGTACGAGTACATAATTTACATTAAATAGGATTTATTAGGAATACTTAGGAATTATTGAGGTGGTCAGGTATCCAGTGACGTACTGGCTAATTTATGTCTACCCCTCCTAGCCGCTAGAGGACTTTCTTCCAAGACCGGAAGGCTAGGACTTGTCGCGGTCGTATGTAATCGAGCCGTAGTCCCTCCACTTCGACACGCATTATTGTCACAAGAATTCAGTTCAGAGTCCACACTTGAGATTGGTAATACCGAAGGGACTTCTTGAGGAGGTTTACAACTAGGGGTTCCCCCGGTAGGGGGTTCCGAACTAAAATCCTTCGGTGTGGGGGGTGAATTTAATTGGTGCTGTTCGCAGGTGTTATCTTCCAGGGACGGAGCTTTTCGGAAACTTTTCATGGACACCAGGGGGTGGGAATTCGCTCCTTGGTCCAAACTAAACTGTCTTCGGAGACCACGGGCTACCGGTTTTCCGTTTAAGAGTTGGTACGCCACCTGTTGAATAGTATTGGCAGAATGTGGTTACGACTGTAGCCCTTGAAACTTGAAACTATAAATTAGAATTTACATAATATTTCCACGAACGTAACGTAACCTGATAAAATGTTCATTAATTATGCTGTGGACTTTTGTTATTTAGAACGGTAAGAAAATCTTCACAATTCGGGTAAAATACACTGTATTCCGATCAGAAAATTCGAAATTAATAAAATTTTGTAATAAAATATACCAAATTTCAGGTTCATGTTTGTCTTGTTATTGTTAGGGACTGACAAGAAAATTGGAGTAGGAAAATTCTAGTGGATTGTATTGTGATAAAATAATAAGGTCCATTTATCACACCTGCTCCGCCGGTGACAAACACCTGAGGTTTTCTCCAGTCAGAACACAATATTTGGGTTGAATTTTGGAAGGAAGTGTGACACTGGGTGCCGGCTGCTGTTGAATTGCTGTTGAAACTCCAGAACTATTTTCTCCAAACTCATTCCCTTTTATATTTTCTGTGTCAGGAATTTTCCCTGTTCGTCCAAACTGAATAGATTTTTCATCTAGTCTGTAGAGTGAGGAAATATTAGAAGAATTTTAGTTTAGATTCAACCCAAGAACACTTTCCAATTGGATACATTTTCTAAATTGGCTTAGAAATTTTATTGACAAGACTGGAAATAGTATTTTCTTACCTAACACTTTCACTACAGAAAATGAGAGCAGAAAAAAATAGACAAGTACACATCGATTATTGTCATTCTGAATTTGATCAAATTGAAATGAATTTCCACATGTTTAATCTCAACTTACTGAAGTCCGGGTGGTTTCGGCAGTTCTTTATCGAAGCCTTCTTTTCCAAGTAACCAGAAGGTTTCCAGCTGCCCTTTCCCTTTAATATCAGTCATTCCTCTGTGAAACGACGGAAAGAATTTACAGTTTAGTTATGAAAACCATTTAGAGAAAAAACGGTGAAAATCGAATGCTCACCTGTACTGAATCACATAACCACCGATGCTGTCTAATTTAGCCTTAGTCTCTCTAGAGATATGAATTCTCCATGCAGCCCCTTAAAAAATTTATAACTCAAATTTAGTCGAATTATGTATTGAAAATGACAGGGTGGTTCATATTACCTCTAGACAGGAAAAACTAAGATATTTTAAACCACCCTGTAAATTTTCATAAATAATTGAGCGCAAACCTGTAGACTCCATTCTTGATGCTGTGTTTACCGTGTCCCCGAAAAGGCAATACCTTGGCATTGTAAGTCCTACGACTCCAGCACAACATGGCCCTTTTTTGAAAAAGTGAATTGTGTAAATTTAGGATTCTCTGACGCAGTTTTAACAGAACTTATTGATTTTTTTAACTAACCTGTGTGAAGTCCAATTCTGAGTCTGAGTGGAGTGTATGGCAAATGTCGAATCCGAAACTTTCCACTCTGGTGGAGCAAATCAAGGGCCATTGTAGCTATTTGGTCTGCATGGTCCAATGACCAAAGTGGAGCTCCACCGACGACCATGTATGCGTCACCGATTGTTTCCACCTTACAATTGTAGACGTTTAAAATGTGAACAAAAATACGGTTTTTTTTTTATTTCAGTGCTATGGAATTCAAAGTCGCTAGGAAACAATTTCCATTGAATAGTTTTAGAAAAGTTATATACAGTTCGTTTGGCAAAAATAATTTGACAACTTTCCTACTTAAGGTAAGCTCATGGTATCAATTCAGAAAAAGTGAATGACGATTTTGAGTCCCCGACACTAATATGCATATTTTTTACTTGAAACTGATTCGAGTTAACAATTATCACCTTATTTTAATATTTCTGTCAAATGTAATATTTAAAATGATCACATGGAATTGAGATTCCAAAATCCGAAGGATGACTCACCTTGTAAACATTGTAGTCATTGATTGTAGCATCAAAGCAAGTGTATAAATCATTCAAAAGATCCACGACTTCAAATGGGGTTGAGTAGGCTGAAATCGTTGTGAAGCCCACAATGTCAGAGAAATAAATCGTGACTTCAGAAAATTCTTCAGGATCGACAGGAAGCCCCATTTTAAGTTTTTCTGCCACCGTACTGGAATGGAATCCAGAAAACACACAAGTCAACTTTGTAGGGAAAGTTCCAGTGGAGAAAGTCCAAACGACAAGACTTTCCCCTCAAAGAGATAATACGCCTTCAAGGTACGATATGTATCGTTATTCGTATCGTATTCGTAACATACTATCCTATTATCTTGTTTATGTTAAGGTCGATTCCCTCAATCGGCGTATTTAGAACACCTCGGATCAATCATGTGAATTTAAAGTGATTTTATCGATTCACGAAGTTCAAAATGGCGGAATGATCTGGATGGATTGTGTTACTGAATTTTATGAGCAATCCAAATATGCAAAAAAATTTTGGTCGGGTGTTCATTTCCTATTCAGATACATTGTATATTTAAGAAATTGTCCGTAACATGCACACATACCTTGGGAGCATACGATTCAAAAGTTGTTCGGTTTTCTTCCTTTCCAAGTCGAGTTGGTCGGTTCTCTCACGAATCAACTCTTCCAAGTTATTGCTGTATTTCTCTAACATTTGGAACATTGTGTCTACAATGTTTGCTTTTCTGGAGGAAGGAATTTAATTTAACATGTTTACTCCTTTTCATGACGTTCTTAGCTTGTATGGCAAAATTCCGGTCCGTCTCACTGACGCCTCCGGTTATAGCTTTCTTAAGATATGTTATGTACACAAATCTAACACGAAATCTGAGAAAATCTAGCCAACATTAGACTCAGGTGTGTTTATTCTGTTTATTTGGTCTCACAAAAATCCACACAAGTAATCAACAACGGTCCAGATAAATATGATCAAGGTTTTAATTAATTATTTTATTCAAACAAATACTTAAGGTCAAATAAATTTGGAATGAAAGCTAGACTAGCTCTATAACAGTAATGTCCAGTCACATCTCCTGCAACTCGAAATCAAATTTTATTGAATCTTTTACCATATTCGATTAATTTTAAATAAATGTATCAACTCAGCAGTTTTATTTTAAAATTAAGACAGACAATTTAGTCCATAATTTGTCCCTGAAATTTTTGAGAGTGTCAAATTTATATACTTCTTTTGCAAATTACATCAGCAATCAAAATTCTTAAAAGACTGTTTGGTACATCAGTCGGATCAAAGTGTTTGTACATTACGAAAATAAGATGAAAAATACTAACCTTCCATGATTGAGAGTTTTGAATAAGTCATGAATGACCATGAAGTCGGGTCTCATGTCGGGTTGCTCAGCCCAACATTGGCGCATAATATTAATAGCTGAAAAGGTGAAAATAAAATAATTGTGTTTTCGATCATGTGAATTCAACCCAAGGTCAAATATATAAATTATGGATGAAAGAATTACCTTCCGGCGGAGCAGCTCCTTTACTAACTGACGGTCTAATCAAGGGTGGAGGTCTTTTGACCTTCTCCAGGATTTCTGAGCACAATTTTTATTAATAAACTTTGCTAGCTGAATATTTTAAGACTTCCTTTGAAGTTTTTTCTTACCTTGAGCACTCAAAGTTAACATGGTGTAAGGCTTTCCGCGGACTAATACTTCTTGCATAATTATTGCAAAACTGTACACATCTCCGGCTTGGGTCCCGTGTTTCCTAAGTGTCTCGTCTCGCAAGAGTTCAGGGGCCACCCAGAGTAATTCTACGGTTTTCAAATATAAAAATATATTTCAAAATGTGAAAATGATCTATATTTAGAAGAAATATGTATTGTTTATTGACCTGTGATTGACCTATCTAAAGGCGGCAAACCTTGCGCCTGCATTAAAGAATTTATTCCATAATTCGTAATTTTGAGGACCCATCGTGCGTCCACAACGCAATTGAAGGAATTCAGACAACCGTGGACTCGAACCATGCTAAGGTGGAGGTATCGCATCCCCTATAATAATAAACAGTGTAAAGCGGAGGGGAATTGAGTGTCAAGTCCAACCGTTTTAGTGGTTTAAACTATTTTTAAGTTGAACAACTAACGGAATTAATCAAAATTCCAGATGAAATGCAAAAATTCTATGGTGTGTGAACGCGAACCTAATCTGGGCTCTCCTCAAAAATTTAAATTAACTCACGCTGAGAGAGCAAAAATAATCCAAATTTACAATTCTAAGAGAATTTTGGGTGAATTACAACTTCTCGTTTAATCTTATTACGAGTAAGTGTAGAGTGTTTCAGGTTTAAAGTCGAAACGACTTCACATTAAGAAAGGTTAATCAAAGGGAGTGTTCAATTCTTTTCCCACTGAGCCAGAAAATGATAATCTTCCTACGACTGACTACTCTCCGTGTGAATTTCCCTGGTGTGCGTGCCTCTCTTTTGTTAAGAAAAATTGGCTCACAAGGGAAGTCATTCCACGAATCCTAATGTATTGTTCCGTAGAATTAAAATTAATATAAGCCACATTTGCATATTTTTGTTTGTTATGTAAATGAATTACAATTTCTCAAAAAGTTGAACGAGCAAACAAAAAAGAGGCTCTTTAGACAGAAATTATGCCAAAGGTCCTGTTGTAGTAATTGAAACATCATCGTCAACTATTTCTTTTAAATTAATTTTTTAAATAATTAAAATTGGGTAACTAGCGTTGAAGTATCAATTAAACAATCTTGTTCAATCTGCGAGTTAAAAGTAACCGTTTGGTATTCCGGACTATCAGACTACATAAAATTGCGCTTGACATTTAGAAAATTGGAATTCCTTAAAGTTGCTGAGTTGCTGAGACGAAACTCGAATTTTAAGTGCGAGAATTGTTGAGTATCCAAAGGAAACCTCCCTCGTGGGAGATACGTTTGTGGTAAACTTAATGCGTTGGACTGTAAATTTGGGTGACTTTCTGCTCGACGAAGCTTTAATGAATAAATGGTTTGGAGCGTGGGTAAATGGTGGGTTTAATAAAATAGGATAGTAGGACTAAGGTAGGAGAAAGTCAGAATTAACTCTAAGCTTTCTCCGAGTGAAAGGCAGACGTCCACACTTACTCGAACCAAGTCCGTGAGAAGTGAGAGTTTGAAGGCCCAATCCAATTTGATGTCATTTTGTTGGAGAATGTCGTAAAGGGAACCACGACTGCAAAACTCCCACACTAGTCCAGGGCTTACCTCCGTCAAACAACCCAACATAGCAGCCAAGTTCTCATGTCGAAGACCATGAAGCTAAAATATTAAATATTTACGAGGATTACAATCCAATTTCACCACTAACAGCCGCCAGGAGCCCCCTTTTCTCTAACGTCTCTCAACCTCAACAATATACCGTACAATTTTCATAAAATTTGTCTCTTCAATGAAATTAGACCGAAATTCCTGTTATCGTGATCACCCAACCCCGTAAAACTTGCAATAGAAGCCGGTTCGGAATTACAGTCCACATTTTTTAATCCATCGAAGTAACAGCGAGCATGTCAAAAACATTCAAGAATTACAAGGTGTCTCAAATATATATGCCCTTCAAACGTTGGAAGTTTATTCACATTTAACATTTCACCGGAGTTCCATTTTCTACCTCTGCACTATTTCCATTTTAAATTCTGTTCAGCTTTGAATGTTTGTCAGATTCCCGGCGTCTACGGAAATAAGCCAATTTGTAACCGGTGAGCCACTACCTTCTCCGTTAGAAAGAAAGAAACAAAATACGAACGAAACTAAATATTCTATTTGAAATTGAAATACAACCACCGCCGGAGAAGCATTTCGAGAAAAACTGGATTCCAGGCTACCAAAATCTGCGGTTTTATAATAATGTCGATTCTCTCATAGAAATGTGAATGAATGCTTTGGACTTACAGTTTCGAGGACAGTCATTGCCTTCATTTTGACTTGAAGTGGCTCGGAAAAGCTTGGGATTTCTTTCAGGTGTACCAGATCCCCCTGTATGTAATTGTGATTGTAAAGATAACACGATTTTTTATTGCGTTCCAGAAATAACATATTTATCTATTTTATTTATTGGACCAAAGGTATTACAAGACAGACATTACATATGTATTTGCAAATCAGAAGGATGATAATTCCCCAAATAAACGGGCATATCGAATTTACTAGTGTTAGATTTTTTCGGTAATCTGACTGACAGGTAGTTGGTCAAAGTTGTTAAGAATAATTAATTGTGGCCTTTTTTTCAAAAGATATATTTTATTATGGATTGTCGCTACTAATGGAGTTCACTCATGCCATTCGCATTCCATCTTATATATTAATTTGTACGACCCATTCCATCTACCTTAATTTTTGTATAACTGAATAACAAGTAGAAATAAAAACTGACGTATAACCTAAAAAAATGTCGATCTGCTTGTCAATGGTATTTGCTTGTCAAAGCTTTTTGCAATAAATTAATAGTTGTACCACAATATATTTTATCTGTTTATACATATCTATTATGAATACTTCTAAATTCGGGACTCTCAAGACATATTTGAATCAACTAGTAAATATCAGGTCTGTTAATTTACAAATTAGACAATTGCTGTCGGAAAAAGTCTAAACCCTTGAACCGTGAACGTTGTAGCTGATTCATATGGCAAATGTACAATGTACCCATCTGAGAGTTGCTGTAAATTTGCATAATGTGATTCAAATAATGGCAGATTCATTGGGATTTCAAGGAGACACAGAATAATATGATTTCTAATACTAAGTAAAGATTGAACTGAAAGATTAACATTCGTTGAGTATTTGAGGAGCAGAGTAGACAATTTTTATTTTACATAATGGATTAGAATTTGTTGACGTTCCAACTACTAGACAAGCAGAAACCGAATTATTGAATGAAAGTTGATCTGGGAATACGGGTCCGGAGAAATCGAGACCGCTTCCCAATTCTAAGAAACCGGATTGGAATTGTGCATAATTTTTTTGTAGTGATCTTACAAGGTAACCACAACAAATGTAAATCTCGGATCGGGCAGAGAATTATTTCTGATTCTTTGATTCAAGGAGATAAATTGTGAAGTGACATGGATAGTGGTTTCCTTGTGAGAAATAGAGGTAGAACTGCGTTGGAAATGATGAAGAAAATGATGTATATTTAGTATAAAAAGACGAACCACTAGAGTGGATAGAAATTTAATCCGTTCTCGTCTTCGTTTCTTTTCTTACTTACTTTGTATCGAGCCCCTCGGTGTTCTCCAGTCAAGTTCGTTTCAACTTTGATGCTTGGGACGCTAGCATTTTTCCTGAGAGCCCCATGGGAGCCCTTAAGTAAATCCGGTCTTTCCTCCGACCCACGATGTGTTTGTCCGCTACTAAATTGTGATCTATTCGACTGCATGAAAAAGAAATTGAATTAAGGTTAAATGTCATTCTTATGTGCACAGTGGATAGAATTCCAATTTCCGGAGTCATATTCTTCCAAGAAAAAATAATATTTTTAATCCTTTACCTTTTTGGAGTTTGACTCAATGGTCGGAGCAATTGTTCCAAATGCAATGTCCTTCGACGTGAGCAACACTTTATAGGGCCCTTGGGATCGGAGTCGTCTAGAGAGTTTTCTTCGGGTAGTAGATCCGTACATTGAGTCTCGGGACCGTTTTCTGTAGAACGAACGTATGTAATCCAATGTAAACCAATAAATTCATGAAACGGTAACACGTCAAAATGTTCTTACAGGCAAATGGCCAAATAACTTTTGTTATAGAAGTGTTCAACGGACAGCGTTTACTTTTAACTTATAACATAAGGCCTTGTTTTAGCGTAGCACTGACTACAACGCACTCCGGTTATAATGAAATACGTAGTCCTGGCGTTACGGAATTGTGAAAATGAAGGTGTAAAACACGCTATTTAGTACAGATCCGAACTCCTCGTCAGAAGATATAGAGAAAATTAATTTCTCACCATTATTAGATCCCAAATACAAAACTGCGCTACCAAATTTTTAAGTAGCTAAAAAAATGAAACGACAATACCGCAAGAATAAAGCTCGAATTTATGGCCATTCCCCACGATCTGGTCAAACAAAGGTTATCCTTCACGTAAAATATATGTGTGACGATTTCGTGTGGTAGGGAATGTAAGATATGGCTATACTAGTAGGAAGACGAGTTTTGTTAAAGCAACGACCACCACCACACCATGTCTGCCGGGAGGATCAAAACTTTCCAAGTGTGAGACCAATTCCGTTGTGCTGTCCACTGCTGGTTTATTGGTGTATCAACGCGGCCATACATATATGCAAAGTGACTGTCGTCTTATAACACTATGGCCGATTAAACTATAAATCCTTGTATATTAAATGAGGATTAATAATAGCAAAAATCGGCGTACTAATTTCGTTCGTTTCGTTTTCCTGGCAAAACTGCAAAAATATCTAGCAAAAATTCGTTAAATGATCTGTGGCAACCTAAGAGTATCGACTATCATAGAGAGGTCAATTCGTAGTCCCTAGTTACGCTTCTAATTGAATTGGAGAATTAA
>JAQGCA010003415.1:0-11854 GCA_034698945.1 Protaphorura quadriocellata | reverse complement strand
CATCAATGAGTTTTCGACCGATTCTGTTCAAATTTGGGGCAGAATCTTCCAATCGCATGTTTAGAAATTAGAAATTTGGTTTGAATTTCTGGCACATGCGCAGGCGCGTAAGTTCACAACTCATTGGACTACCCTCGTATTTACTGTTTAGGCAAAAAAGTGTTCCTTGTAAACAAATATTTCAAAGAGGTGTTTTTTTTAGTAAAATTGGTCACTGTGATAAACACAAGTCTCCTTGACAACCATTTCCCCGCCCCACAAGGTTATAGCTCATGCTCAATTTGTTAGTCAATTTGTATTGACAGAAATCCGAGATTTCAAATTTTCTGATTTTCAAACAAGCATGAGCTAACCTTGTAGGGATTTGTTTTGGGTAAATTTTAACTTTCAATTGCAGATAAATTTAGCTAAAGAAAATCAACACTTACATTTCGTCTGTGTCCAAACACGAAGTTGACCTCAAAACCTCCAACGAAAGTGTTTACCCATCTCTCCGGGACCCATTTTACACACTTTTCCAATTTTTTAGAAAAACATTTTTTTTTTTACATTTTTTTTTGCCGGGTTTACTCTTTGCTCCAAACAGTATGCAATTATGCTAAAATAGTGAGAACAGACCATATAGGGTACCATTTCACCATTTAATGATTTTAAAACAAAATCGTTCTAACTTTAAAAAAAATGAAATGTGCGCAAAAAGCAAAAATACGCCAGATGACGCTTATTTGTAGTCGAACTTAAAGATACGTTGCGGAGCGATTAAAAATTAGCCGCCCTGACTTTCCCCGCGTCAGAAATGTTAAGAATTACGTCTAGTAGTCTTATTAGTTATATTTCTTTTAAATGAACTATTTGTAGATTACAACGCCTAGGTCAGAACGAACGAGATCACGGCGGCCTGCTTCAGGATACGCTAAGAAAGGGATCAGAAGCAGCGAAGAGGTCGGGCGCTCGAATTGGCTGCCGTGAGTG
The DNA here is from genome assembly GCA_034698945.1 of Protaphorura quadriocellata. Lineage (NCBI taxonomy): Eukaryota > Metazoa > Arthropoda > Collembola > Poduromorpha > Onychiuridae > Protaphorura > Protaphorura quadriocellata. The sequence goes on along the minus strand of JAQGCA010003415.1, from coordinate 10,882 downwards.
AGTTTCGATTCATTTTATCATGTTTTCGATTTATTTTGGAAAAATTTTGGAAGGAATATTCTAATTTTATTCACTAAAATGCCTTTCGAACGAAAGATCGATTTTCTCCAAACCGGTCCAACAAAATTCTAATAATTGCAAAAAATTATTTTTAAAATGGTGGCATTGACGGAATTTCTGAAAAAAATGAATTTGTGCATGTTTTTGTAGCAGAAAGCAGGGGGTTTTTTCGTCAAAGCAGGGTGTTTTTTCGTCAAAGCAGGGGGTTTTTTCGGGGTCTTTTCCTGCCGTTTTTTACTTAAACGCTCGTGAGCGCCGCTGCGCGCAACGGATTTTTAATCGGAATGGCTCCCTATATCCGCACAAAGATTCTCTACAAAATGCGTATCTCACTTATGGTTTTATCTGTATTCCTATTACTAGAGGTACCTTCCTTCGGCCAAATTGACCGTAAACAATGTTTGGCCATGTCTATCGACAAATGTTTATTTTAGTTATGTTAGTCTGTTTTTTCTTAACTTATTATTTTTGATTTCTCTTTCCGGAGGGTTCGATCCCTTTGATAGACAATGCACGATGCTTGATTCAAATAGATTTTCCACAACGAAGACGGTTCTCTGGCAAGTCTATTGAATTAATAAAAATATCCTATTTTGCACCTTGCCGTGTTCGTCTAACGAGAGGTACCCGTAGCAGTACCTACACTTCACTTTTGCAGTGGATAACCCTGGAATTTGAATCGACTCCTATTTTTTTAAATCTTTGAAATCCCATGAGTGAGGTTTGAAAAATATTTTCGTACAGAATCAAGTACCCATTTCTTACGTGTCTCACAAAACTTGAGAACCGGAGAAAAGGTTCCCCCCATGAAAGTCAAAAAATCGTGGGGTAAAATACTTGCCAAATTTTTCGTTGGGTTTGCATTGCAGTATAATTAAAATATAACTTCCGTCAATGTTTTGATTGGAAATACCAAGGTACAATAAGGACATGAAAATTGTTTTAAATATCTTGTAAATGCATGTTATCAAAATGAAAATTTATGCATGCATTTTACACCATTATATTTCATATTTTACACGGGGGAACTCAAGAACTGTCTTGACCAAATTTTGAACTTGTACTAAGAGAATTAAGACAATTTTTTATTAATGTCATAAAGTTCCATAACCCAAACAGTTCAGTATAATAACCAAAATGATTTCCACTGGGTGTTACATTATATTCCGACAAAAACTTGCAACTTGAACAGCATAGGTACAAATTATTAGTCCCACGCGGCCTGCTTAGACTTTGAAAATATCGTCAGAATTTATTTTTACTATTATTTAGATTTTAATTAGTTTAGTGATAGAAGACCTCACAGTCTTCAGTGAAGGGCTAGTAAAGAAATGTAAATAATTTCTAAGCATCAACCCACAGGGAACCCACATCTCGTATGGTGTGGTATAAATAATTTAGTTTTGTAATCTGGATTGACACTTATTTACAGGAATAAATGAAAACGTTACTGGCAAACAAACAGGACCGTGTCAACTTGACCTGCAAATAAATACATCTCTTCACCCTTTATTCACTCTATAAACCTGGGTGGTACTTTCAAAATTGTACGGAAGTCGCATGAAAGCCCGATGTGCCGGCACGTGTGTTGGTATGCTCGGCTATGAAGAACTGGTTACCAATTCGGAAAGAGTGTACAAACAAGCTCATATTGGGAGAAGCCCTTCCTCCCTAACCAAAAGAACGAGTTGGATAGCGACGGTGAAGCCTTTTCGAATTTCTACGGATATGGGACGTTTGTGATGAAGAAAATATATATTCTTTCACTATACACTCTATAAACCCGGGCCGTGCATTCAAAGTAGCACGGAAGTCGCGTCGAGGCAGGATGTGCCGGCACATGTCTTGGTATACCCGGCTAAGAAGAACTTGCTACCAATTTGTCAATAGTACAAATAAGCTCATATTGGGAGAAGCCCTTCCACCCTAACCGGGAGAACGAGTTGGATAGCGACGGTGAAGTCTTCGAATTTCTACGGATATGGGACGTTTGTGATGAAGAAAATATATATTTCTACACTATATTCACTGTATAAACCGGGGCAGTGCATTCGAAGTTGCACGGAAGTCGCGCCGAGGCAGGATATGGCTGCACATGTCTTGGTATGCCCGGCTAAGAAGCGACGGTGAAGTCTTTTCGAATGGTTATTTCTACGGATATGGGCCGTTTGTGATGAAGAAAGTATTACGAAGAACCCGCGGCGGTCCAGCGTCTAGAAGGGACAAGCATACCCGAACCTAATTAAAGATGTGACATATATTTACAACACGAAATGTAGTCTGTCAATTAGAGGAGGAAAGCCTTGTGTTTGTAAATATTAAAAATACTCTGTACATTAATAAGTAATATAATTAATTAGTAGCACGAATATATGGATATTGTATTTAAATAAGTTATACTTCATTATAATGTTCGGTGCGGTGTCTCCTAAAATAATTTCCTTACATTTAGTTCAAACATTGCTACTATATTTATTACAAGCCAGGATTTATACAGCGAGTAATTTCAAATGACGGTGCGCGACCGTTCAAAATCTATTTGTTTAAAACAAAAATATGTACTAATCTCTTACGTACTCATAGGCACTTCAGTTCTCAGACGATACGCCTAGCATGATTTATTGCCATCTTTTGCGCGTTTCGATGCGTACGGTACCAAGAATAGCGTAAGATGGCCAAACCGTACTGCCAGTACCGGGCTGACACCGGCCGTAGAACTTAAATTTCCGGACTTTTTTCTAAAATTTAATGAAACTATAACCCATGCTCAGTTTAAAATACGCACTAGATAATATAATACATCATCCTATTTAGTGTGTATTCTCTAATTTTCGGGCCCCGTATGGCTGACGTGGCTGTCGAATCGGCACTCCGGGAGGATTGTGGGGGCATTCACAACAAAGATATTGACTTCAAGTCGTAGAAACAACTTGAACATGCGAAATGTCTTAAGCATACCCCCAAACAAATTTCGCCTCCGGCGGGCGCTTCACCGGCACCGCTATAAAGCGGCGCACGTACCCCCCCCCCCCCCAAACATTTGTTCTTCCATAGGGTCCCACAGCGCCATTTTGTACCAGGTCCAAAAAATCCTAGTGACCCCACTGAATGTCGACAAAATTTTGAACAAACGGAAAAGGCCCGGGGATTTAAAATTTTGCCAGGGCCGGGACGACTCTCGGCCCGGCACTGCGTGCTACCTATGAGTGTTGGAGTCGGGTTTTACATTGAAGGCATGTAATAATATATTGCTTAGCATTGCGACAGAAATAGCCAGAGTACACACACACGTACATAGGTATTATAGTTATGATTTCAAGCTCGGTAGTCCGAGAGGGGCAAATTGTTGTAACACGATCCGGAAGCAGTTAAATCCGCATTACACAGGAGTATATTACATTAAGAAATTATATCAATAACTCTTTCTAGATTTCAATTCGAACACTAATTAGTGAAAATATTTTCTACAGCGTCTAATGTATTTATGTGACTCAACACAATATCTTCGCTTCACAATTTCGTATTTCGGAATTTTCTGAGTAATAACTGAAACGTTGGACCGTTTTACTGAACGAAATTGTCTTCACTCTGAGGATATCATAGATTTTCAATAGACAGAGTGATTTTTGCGACTCAGAAATGTGTACAGGGTGATACATGAAGATTATCCAGAATCAAAATTGGACTATTGAATAGTTCCTAGGAAGTACTAGCCTAAGACTACTTTTTTTGGACTTCCAAACTGTTGCATACATATTCTGGTAAAAAGGAAATCACAACAAGATCATAAGAAAATATTAGAATATTTTTGTAACCTATACGAAAGGCTAACGTTGATGTAACGTCGGTGATTATAGTTATGAATCAATGGCGATTTTTTCTTTGATAGGCTTTTGTTTGCATGTTTTTTATTTGTGCTCGAATTCCAGCCAACCAAATCTCGTCCGTAAACTATTTCTGATCGTTCCACTACGCTATTGCTAGTAGGATCGTGAAAAATGTTTGTCAGGTCATCACGGCATGGGACATAACAAAAGTTATTTCGCCGCGACTTACGCTTTAATTGGATATCGATTTTGATTTTTCTACATATGGAAGAACGTGAATGTCAAAAACAGTATAATAAAATAACTCAACGGAGCAAAGAAAATAAAAATATAATTCTGGCAGCGGCGAGATTCGAACTCGCGCCTCCGAGGAGACTGGTGCCTAAAACCAGCGCCTTAGACCACTCGGCCACGCTACCTGACCGAAAGGGAAACGAATTTTAGCTCTATTCGTCTCACTTTGCTGTGTTGTAAGTTCGGTTGCGTTAAGTAATTTCGGTTGACTGCAAAACATGACGAACCTTTATTGCTTAATTCTTTCTAGATAAAAAAAATGATTAAAAATTAGTTTAATTCAATTTGTAAACTCGTCTAGTAAATGTCAATTCGCATCCTCAATTTAAAAAGTATAAAGGCCTGTAGTTATAAAATGTATTAACTAATTGCATCATCGTACATTAACACAGGCGAATCCTTACAATAATAACTTCAAACTGAATTGTTAACACTATTATTAGATTTTTTATCGTATACTCAGAAAATGCTCATTTCAAAGACAGAAGTTGCGGAATAGTTTACTTTGCTTCTACTTACGAGGGAACTACCTGAGGTGCTAAAAATAAATTTCGTTCGAATATTTTCTTTTGAAAGTACTTCCTTCCAAACTACAAGGAAGTAATATATAGTTGCGATTGGCCTCTAGAGGCCTCCAAAAAAATGCTATATTTTTTGAAAATTGAAACCCCAAAGTCATTAGCGGGTATAATACACAGAAAAACAATTTTCGAAGGGAGGAGCTCAGCATTTTTCCAAAAAGTCTTTAAAGTGCTAGCACTGAACCTAGATAATGTTGAATGTAGACGAGGTGCCCTCAGTAGTGGGGAAACTCTTGTACGGAGAGACAAGAGGTATGCCTAGTCGTATGAAATAACCCGAATCGTCTTAAAATTTCTGAATACTCTTAATTCACCTTCGCCCAACCCATTACATCGTTTTTGTTGGGCTGGGCAAGGCACGGCATCGCAGCTACATACCTCCGCAAGGGATCTTCTTAACCCGCTCGTCACAAAGAAAATTCCGATGACCAATGTACGGAAACGGTATGTCACCGCGTCATAGACCCTGGTTTTAAATAAACTAGAAAAACTTTTCCTAATTTTCCAAAATTTCATGAAATTTAAAAAAAAATGCTGAAATTAAATTGAACTGTGACTTAATCGGTGATTTCAATGTCTACTTTAAAGCCGAGGTCCATGACGCGGTGAGGTACCGTTTCGTCCGTACACTGGTCATTGGAAATTTGTTTTGTGACGAGCGGGTTAAAAGGATCCCTGGTGGAAGTAGGTAGCTCAGATGCCATGCCATGTCCTGCCTAACAAAAACGATGTAATGGGTTGGGTGAAGTGAATTTAGAGGTAGCAGTACTATTCACTTGAATGTTTAATACTAGTACATATACGTTGAGGACGATTTCTATGATTATGGAGAACCGAGTTGTGAAGATATGGGCATGGCTAGGTGAGCATGCTTGTAAACGATGTATGTGTATTTACATGAAATCCTGTATTCATTTTTGTAAAAACCGGAAAATGTCTGTCGTTGGGTCGTCCACGACTTTTGAAAGGTTGTAGCCCGCGTGATCCTGAACTTTTGTTAAGGTCCTACTCACAAAGCCTAACCGTTTGGCCACTATAAATACACAACGGACATGTGCCATCCAGTAAAGTGACTTTCACTTTCAATGTACGGCATCGCACACATGCCTAACTGTATAGTTTTAGCGGCCAAACGGTTAGGTTTTTGGGAGTTTGCAGCATCACAAAAGTTTGCTAGGTTCGAATGGGCTACAGTATTACAAAAATCGACGACATTCAAACGTCGTTCATTTTTACATAAGGTTGGTGCAACGTTTCTTTGAAGTGTCGCAGAGCATAACCGACAATCCAACAATAACCTTATGAATATAGAAAATTCCTGCTCACATATTCTGATTATGGCCTGGACAAGAATTGTTTTTCTAAATGTCCAAACAAATTTCTCGTATACTTTTTGATCAGTTAATAGATATGACAAAGCGATTTATCCAACGGACCTCCCAATTGTTCCCGACCATGACAACCATTTGCTGACTATCCAAACGAACTTGAAGGAAGAGCCGGAGGACTCGGAAGACAACTACGGCCCCTTTCGATATACCTGTGACGAGAAGAGCAACCCAGGAACCGGAATCACAAAAATACTCGGCGGAAATTGCTCTACATGTGAGATTTGTGTGGAGTTATTTGATTTGAACTTAAGTCCGAAAAGACACTCATGTGTCCCACATGAGAAATACCACATCCATGTAGTATCTGCGGAATGAGCCTCTCCAGTTCAACCAGTTTAAATTTTCACAAGGATTCGGAGCGGAGACGTCAATTGCTGGATCAATTGACTACTGTTAAAAAACTTGATTTATTAGTCCGCTAATTACGACCGATAAGAACATTTGTATTGACTAAATAAATACCAGATATGATTCCATTTGACTGCAGTAGGTCAGTAATTTATGGTAACGTCGCCGCATAACCTAATCAAGTGTGATGTCATTTGGACCATGACGTCAAGGAAAGCAATTGCGCCAAGTTTCAGCGTTCCGCGACGACTCGTCATGACCTTACGGTAGTAGAATTGGTGACATCTCTTTTAGCATTGCTCAACCCTGCACGGAGCATGTAATGGCGGAGATTTGGTAAACATACTCTTTTTTACATCCATATTCAAGTCATACCGAACTTTAGCAAGGTCAACAGGTGACCCTACCATGACTTCTCATCTCCTGGGGATAAACGGAGTGATGCTCCGAGGTTAACAAATGTCACAGTTCTTAGAGGTAACTTGGGACTCAACCAATCCATTGTGTTGACTTGGGACGAAGAAACCAGAAGAACCTTTCCAACAACTTCTCAGTCGTAAAACAATGCAGTGGATTGGATAGTATTATAATACTATGTAGGACTGTGGCTTCTCGTTCTCTCCCGTGTGAATCGAACGGAACAGAACGGAAGAACTTGCTTGGCTTAATGCCAATGTCAACGTGTGTTGCTCTTCACTCACTATTGGCCTGCATGGCTCTAGCTCGACGTATTTTTGTCCAGCCAACAACTGCTGAATTGAGGAGAACAGAAAATTCGACTTTGACAAAATCCAGTTGTAAACTTAAAAATGTTTTGTGACATATTTCATGGTTCCTCTGAAGTTTGACCTCAGGAAATAAAATGTCTTAAGAATGGTGGGGTACTTAATCTAACTAACTGACATTCTTGAACAAGGAAAAGACGTGCGGATGTTCCATTTCGGAATGCATTTACGAAAATCTACTGAGAATAACAAAATGGTGAGTGGTCGGGTCAAACGCTTAATTTTCCTCTCAGTCGACTAGGTCAACGAATTCTTGCCGCGGAAAGGTATTGCGTGGTAGGGATATAGTATAAGGTATGAATATAATATAGAAAAGTATTGCAAAAATATATTTGCCAATGGAAGACACCCAACTTTCGATGTTAGATGGAAACCTATTTCAATCAGCCCCCGTACATTGTCTGTCACAGGGTTCAAACCCTACATACACACACAATGCATAAGTTAGGAATCACTACATTAGCAGAAAGCATACTATATATAGTATCAAAATTGATATGATTGGGGTTGGAGTGGGAAGCGAGGAAAACAATGTATTTGAATTCTGATGATTATAATATTTGTCGAATAATTTGTCGGTGTTATATTTTTTGTTATATTTTCATGCAATTTTCGAATTGTTTGACGCTGGTGTGGGAAAAATAATTATTCAGGGGAGATTGAAATTAGCTTAACTCCAAAATGCTTTGCTTGTGAAAAGACGGTCAGAAAATGGAAATCAAAATCAAATCCATGTCTCACTTTCTGTCCGATAACCCCAGATTGGTATGCCGAATGGTGGATAAAGTTACTTGCAACCTTCTGGATTATGTAAGTCATGAATAGTAAACGCAAGGAATTCCCCAACTGCAAGGGTAAACGAGATAAAATGTAGTCTACACTGTAATTGTTATACGTAGAATGGTGACATAACCTGGTTTGTTGTAGAAGTCAAGGATATCGGATTATATGTATTAAAATGTGATTAGCCACTGTCACAGATATGCGTACAATGTGGTGTATCGTATACTTGTTATCACTGTCATTCCAAAGTTTGATAATGACGGACTCTACCTTATTCAGGCTGCTTATTACTACTACACCGTTATAAGTAACACTTGCATAAATTGGTTCTCAAGTATTTTGCTTGATGTAATTTTTATTTATGGGCTATCCAACAGTAAATTACCGGGCACACATTCAGTGTTGACTGTTCGCACAACTAAATCAGATTTTATTCTTCGAAATAAGGTGGTAATAATAAGATATAATTGACGATGGGCGCACAAGAGAGGGATACAAAAATATATCTAGAAAGAGGTGCACACTTTATTACTAATATATCACTTCTGAACCATTGAATATTTTCCTTTTACTTTGACAGTTATAAGTTCGAAGGATATCCACTGGGTAACTTGTCTCCTTTCGGAATGTTCTGAACTGGTGAGATGCACGGAGAGATTGTGTGGCGCGCTTATAAGTCCGGCAGAAATGGAAGACATTAAACGGATCTCTGCCCACAATTCATCTTGGACATACAATTTCTTATCGTCTACGCTGTCTAGATGGGTCTCAATGAAAGGACCCACATTTGAAAATTTAGTTTCAGTTTTGAAACAAGAGAAGTTTAACTCCGTTGCAGGTTCGGATTCCACTTGGAAACATGTCCAGTCGTTATGTCTAATTATTAATAAAATAAACTGCGAGCAGTGAAGATGCGAAAGGAAAAAGAGAGAGAAAGGTAAAAGACAGCCACTCACCGTCGAACTGTGTGTTGAGGCGCAGATAAAAGACAGTAACTGATCATCCAGAAACGTAGTAAGTAGTAGTAACTAGCTACTGACCGCCAGAAGGTCAGAAAAACGAGTACAGTCGCAAGCGTAATAAATTTTGATATCTAACTCCTGCTTCATGGTTGAACCGGATGTCAATCGTTAGTCCCAGACATTGTCCGAAAGAGCCAAAGACCACATGATAACGTATGCCGCATTTGAGGACAATTAATGAAAGGAATACAATTGGAGACGTAATTTGAGCAAAACGTTTGAAGTTTGACACTTGTTCCGGCTGGAACCCGGTGTCTATCGTTGAACCCAGACATTGTCCGAAAGAGCCAAGGACAACTTGATAACGTATGCCAAATTTGAAAACAATCCGTCAATTAATGAAACGAATACAATTGGAAGCGTAATTTGAGAAAAACGTTTGAAGTTCGACACTTGTTCCGGCTAGAACCGGGTGTAAAACCTGGTCTCACGCACTGTCCTGAAGAGCTAAGAACACATATGCCAAATTTTGAGACAATCCGTCAATTAATAAAACGAGTATAATTGGAAGCGCAGTTGAGCAAAACGTTTGACGTTCGACACTTGTTCCGGCTGGAACCCGGTGTCTATTGTTAGACCCAGACATTGTCCGAATAAGCCAAGGACAACTTGATAACGTATGCCAAATTTGAAGACAATCCGTCAATTAATGAAACGAATGCATTTGGAAGCGCAATCGAACAAAACGTTTGACGTCCGACACTTGTTCCGGCTAGAACCGGGTCCAAATCGTTAGACCAAGACACAGACGTAAAGAGCCAAATCAAATCAAATCAAGGGGACCCCCTTCATAACGTATGCCAAATTTGAAGACAATCCGTCAATTATTGAAACGAATACAATTGAAAGCGGAATTTACATGTGACGTTCGACACTTGTTCCGGCTAGAACCGGATGTCAGTCGCTAGCCCCAGACATTGCCCTAACGAGCCAAGGTCCCCTTCATAACGTATGCCGAATTTGAAGACAATCCGTCAATTAATGAAACGAATACAATTGAAAGCGCAATTGAGCAAAACGTTTAAAGTTCGACACTTGTTCCGGCCAGAACCGGATGTCAACCGAAATATTTGATGTATTTATGTTGTTTGCAAAGGAAAGCACTTTTCTTTTTGATTTTACGTAACTGAAATTAATATTTAGTTCCCACTTGGCAACTATAGCTATGGTTGCTAGGGTTTTGATGGTGCTAGGCGTAGTTGATATATACAACAATGAAATATAAACAACTCTAAGTGTAGTGTTCTATATCTGTATATTTGGCACGGCAAAACAAATAGCCTCAGCAGACACTATAACACGAAGCGCGGTGCAAAAAATCGCTGCTACTGAAACACATGCGCTTCGACCTAACGTTGATTTAAATATGCGCGACTGTTGACCAGGTTTAAATTGGCAAGTACTCTTAGTAGTAGTCCGATTTTGTTGTCCAACGAACTTGACCGGAGCTATGGCCCAAAAGTGCCGCTTCGCAATTTTTGTATGTATGGTTGCTAGGGTTTTGATTGTACTAGGTGTAGTTGAAATATAAACAAACAACTCGATCGAGACAACAAGAAAATACGATTTACGCTCGCCCGTTTAACTAACGGCTCAAAACTTCCGTTGGCGATCTCATTTAAGTTGCTTTGAAAGGCGTTCCCTCATAGCCAACATTAAATAGCAGAGTGTCCGAACCGGAAGTCAATCGTAGTTGACCATACTACCCGTGGGAAGCCAACTTACCCTGATCACACCTATAAAGGTACAAGTCAGTCACTACACAATTGTAGTAAGAATCGGAGGAAGCAT
>JAQGCA010003414.1:0-11857 GCA_034698945.1 Protaphorura quadriocellata | reverse complement strand
CACATAGGCTCCATTCATGTCCATTCTGTCTAACAATTGAATTCCACGTCAAGTCATCACTTGTACAAATTCTTGACAAATAATCCGTGGACTTCATTACCAGGTTTAACCCAAATCTCCAAACACATCCACTTGGCACTTGACATTTGACACCCAGTAAGAAATACCAAAATTCTTTATTAAATACAAAAACACCAGAAACACAATTTTGAGCTTTAATCATAGAATTCTCAAAATCAGGGTCTCATACGCTCCGCGAATTGTAAAAGTGAACAATGATGATAAAATATGATTCTCATCTCAACACCTTAAGTGAGTAAAATAAATACAAAAAATTATAAGCCGTTTGTTCTCCAATGATTTGAGTGGATGACTCTGAGCATTATCTACGTGATATTGACAAGATGAAGGTCAAATGAAGACCTCGGTGAAATACTGGTGAAGGGTATGGCGATTTTAACGGGTCAGAATTTGAAATTATAGTTTAATTTTAAAGATAGGATATTATTTTGTGGAGTCGCTGTCCTATAAGGAAGTCTGATGTACATTTATTTCTGGATAATCTGAATAAAAAGTGAAGTTTATACATTTTACGGAGATTCAGCATAAAAAGTAAATCATTGAGTTCGTGCTCGTCGAGGCTAAAAAGTAAAATATGCATGCCGAGGAGAGTCTATGAAATTAAATACGACCGACATAACTCGTCAGCGTTTCCTCCTTTTAAATGGAAAGACCCAATCCTAATTCGACTCGCGTTTGACTTTTGACATTCAATTTTTAAATTCATGTATTTTAAATATTTACATTAAATACTAACAGTAATTAATTAATTGATATTTGCCGTAACGTATAATCGAATCGTCGCGTTCGCTAGAATTGCCATTGCGATTACGTGAGTAGCTATCGCCGAGGACTGATGACAAAAGTTCTAAAAAGTCATCAATAAGTTCCATATTTCCACCAGCGAAAAATTCATAAACGTTTTCGCAATGACCTGAACGGCCATCGCTCAAGACGACAAGACTCCCAAAAGATTTTCGATCAGGTCGACAAGTTTATCAGCAAGAAATTCGTCGCTTTCACCTGATCCCCTATCGCGTAAAACTGATGACAAATGTTCTAAAAAGTCAACCACAATTTCGACAAGGTTTTCAACTGAGGATATTTTTGAAACCAATAACAATATATCGGATACAATCATCCAAGGACATGCCCAAGTTCGGAAGCTTCTGTGGTGCCCCCAGATGGGACACCCTGTATCATTGTTGTGATCCACCCTGTGTACACCTTGTACAGAAGACAAGGATAGGTGCTAGTAATTTATAAGAAAAAATAAGTTAGAGTTTTGAGATGCACTCTGCTGTGTCAGCGAGTTTGGTCAAAGGAAACGGGATAGACTGCTGAGCTTGCAGAATCGGACAAAGGAAATGATGTCACTGTCTTAGCTAACTAAATAGGAATTTATTTTATCTTTAACTGGGTTGGTAATTTTGGACTAGGGGGAGATGACACGGAAAGATTGGTTTTGTTGCCTGGGTATAATAGGTGAGTCTGGACAAAGGAAGGGAGTTGAGTTCTAGCGTCCAAGGAAATGGGATCTGGAATAAATGAAATAAAGTATTTTTAAAACTTGGCTATCAACTACTCTGGAGTTTTAAATGACGATTATTTCAATCACACGACTCTCACCTATTGCTTTGGCACCAATTAGCATTATCACACTTCGCAAAACCTCATTTTGGCGAAGAAAATCAGACTTTTCTCCCCAAATCTCTTGCTAGCAAAAATCGACTTTCTCCAAACCCGTGCCGTCCAACTAGATTTTAAATATTGCATCAAATTATTGCCATAAGGCGGCATCTACAGATTGTCCGAAAGAAATAATTTTTTGCATCTTTTGTCAAGGAAAGCCGACTTCTGGCTGTATTTTCACACCGTTTTTTAATTAAACGTTCAGCTAGGGAATATACTCCAGCGCAGTGAGGAATATTGGCTTCAAATGAGGACAATTACACAAGGTCAAAGTAGTCAATTGATCTTTGAACTTTCCAAATATCAAAATAGTAGTACTCCGATCAGAACAGATGAACATTTCTATTTTATCTGATATTTTCGGATCGGATTTTGATATCTGATCGGATTTGGATTTATCGAGGTTTAATAGACATTAGATTTGCCGGACTGGATCCTGGGGTAGTTTGATAATTTGTCTACAAAATTTGGCCCCGACTGCATACAAACGAACCCCCACTCACAAGGAAAGGTCTTGGATAGGAAATTAAGAATTAATACTCGCAATCGCAATGTCCGTGTTTATGTATGTTTTATTTCTACAACGAGGGATCAGAACCCAGACATTCTTGAAAAATCGTAAAGAAAGTTCTTTCAGAAAAGAGAAAACCACTGCAATGTATTAAATAATATAATGAATCATAAAAAAAACTGATACATGTGCATATTTACATCAATCAAATCCTGGCCTATAAATGAATTATATTTTAAGGATTAATACAAAATATTTATTACTTCCCCGAAATATATGAAAACTGCTTTATGAAAAACTTCTTTTTTCGATTTTCAAAAAACTGGTACATGAGCCCGGTTTTTTTTAAGAAAAGTTCAATAGGATCGGAATCTCCAGTCCTTCTGAGACCAAAGTCTATTCATTTGAACTTCCTTCATAAGTACTTGTATATTTCTTTGTGACCGTCAACGTGGTCATGTCAGAAAAATATCTTTACAACTTAAGTATCAGTTCCGTCAACCAAGAAACTGATATATGATTTTTTGTTGGGAGAACGGTAAGTCGGAGTATTTCCCTCGTTAGTTTCAAAACCAATTCACAATAGAAGCCCACCCGTACAATGCCTTGAATTTTACCCTTGATGGAAATATGCGGTATGCTGATATTGTCGCATTCGCGTACCAAATAGAATGAACCCTTCCCTTGTGCACGTGATTTCGTATTATGTCCAGTTCACTGCTTGGGTAGGAACTGAATACCTATCCGAAAACGTTAACTGAGACACATTCAGCCTATGAACGTGTCGGACCTTATAGCTCGTATCAGAATATTCAAATCGAGTTAATTAGTTCATTCCAGTACCAAAATCCATCCACAGAATTACGAAATTTTGAACTTCATAGCAAGAATTTGAATGGAAACGTTGGTGGAGTCTTACACATGAAGTCAACTCCTTTCTGCCAGTTAATCCCAGAGGTGTTCAGAATCTGAACACCTCTGGGATTAACTGAAATATAGAAATGAATATAGATATAGAAATAAGAAATATATCGTAGTTAGAATAGGATCTGAACTTCAGATCCTATTCTAACTACGATATATTTCTTAAAGGGGTTGATTTCTGTGTGTGGACATAGGCTTTGCATTTCTCGTTCCGAGTTCCTCCCTTGTCGTACGAATCCACTGGCTGGACGGGACGCCGATTTTTGCGTCTGAGTCGAGATTTGAGAACGGAAGGAAGACGTACGTAGCGTAGTAAAAGAAAGTAAAAAGTACTGCTAAATTAGTCGTAGTGACTTTAGATTTGCAACATCATGTTTTAGTTCAAAATCATCCTTAATACAACCAGGTAATGTAATTTCTTGCTACCCTCAGTCATTTTTCAGTGACACAACAAATTCTAGTATTTATTCCTCAACTGCCGCGCCGCAGACCACCCACGCCTTTCACTATTCGGTTTACTTTTTTTGAATTTCCAAAATTTGGATAAAATTTTGGAAGTGGACAGTGACCACTAAAGAACCCCCCTGCATAAAACGAGGACTGGTCGGATGGGCGGTGGACGGAATTCATCTTAGGTACCTCTTAGGTAAAAAAGGGCAAAATAAATTACTTGACAGTACGAACCCAAGGCCGACAAATCGGACCACCTCCCAAACGTGACCACTTATTTGTTTTGTTATTGTTTCTCCGGAAGTGGATTTGATTTTGCTTTGATTATGATTTAATTAATTTCCGTTTCATGACAAATTGATGCCGGTGGTCCATCGTGATTTTCATACACGTTGTTTCATATCTCTTAGGCTACTTTGAAAATTTTATGTATGTATGAAGTATGTACCAGTACAAATCCCAGGTGTTGTATCTTAACAAAGCGAAACAGCAGGGGCCACTACCATACCGGATGCTTCATTCAATTTGTAGAATTCAATTTTTATATAAAATCAGACGTTTTTTTGGAGCCATTTTCTTTTTTTGGTATGCTTTTCAAAGAAAATATACCGTTATGACATGAATTATAGAGTTTCATTCAGTTGGGAAAATAAAGGACATCGCGGCGACAGAATGGCCGAATCTCCCCCCCTCCGCCCCCCACCCCCCCCGTGTGAATCGGAAACAAATTGCACACTCAGGTAGATATTGAAGTACTGAACAATGTTGGTGAAGGACTTACGCCGAAAATAACTTCCGTGACCTCCAAAGGTCAAGTTGTTAATTGTACGTACCAAAAGGTGAATTTATAGAAACCGTACTGCTCCGACGCCTCACTTGAGGCGTTGGAGCCAAAAGGTTTCTCTAATTACCCTCTGACGATATGCGTAATGACACCTTGACCTTTGGAGGTCACGGCCTAAGTCCTTCACAAACATTGAATTTGTTTCCGAATCGCACGGGGGGGATGGTAGAAATGAGAATGACCGAATTTATTAGGTTCGATTTATGGAGGGAAAATTAATTGGAATTGAAATTAGTCATGGAATTTGCTAGAGTTGAATATGCAGAGTTTTCGTTGTACCTAGAAATAAAATAACGTAAATATGAGAGTTGGATAATTCCGTAAACGACCAAATAGAGACCCCGATCACTATTCATCCTGATAGGTTAAGACTTTCTCCACTTTCTAAATTGCGTGATATGGCGAAAGTGAGAGAAAGATCCTGCTTCTATTTGAACACCAGGCTTCGAACGGGATCAGGACTCTATTAAATGTTAAATACTTAAATGTAGGTGACGTTTTTTTTTGCGAAGAATAGGTAGTATTTATTTTCACATTTAATTAAACTGTATATATTTCGATAAAAAAAAATTTGATTCGTGACTCGAATCGAATCATTTTTCAATCATTAATGGAATAATTTAATTTAATCTGATTGATTTGATTTCATGCAATATTTTTTCGTGGACTCTTGGAATCTTTTATTTGAATCAACTTGAACTTATAGCTTACTTTATAGTTAATTTTTGAATTTTGAAACTATGTTAAATATAAATGGTTAATGTGGATAATTAATGTTTGAGTAGTCAGTTCATTGTAGGAGGAAATTTAATTTTAAGCGGAAAATATTTTTTCAAAATTTTGAAAAAAAACTCGAAATTTTTCAAAATTTTGAACTTTTTAGTGATTTTTTGAATTTTCGTTATTGAAATTTATTTTCGAAAAATTTGGAAAATTTTGGAAATCTTGATAATTTTCGAGAATTTTTACTGCGCATCAAAACTTCAGTTTATCTATCATTTTCTGATATTTGTATTTATATTTTTATTGACAGCGCGCGCTGTGAGGCGCGCGGCGCATTCGAACACGTCTCAAAAGATTAATTTCAACGATATCAACGAAATTAAATTTTGAATAGAATGGTTATCTCACTTTTCAGATGAAGTTCAAATTGAGGAAATTATGGCGAATACTAGGTTGGTTTTTAACCACCCGGTATATGAAATGAGATGTACAATTCGTTAATTTTTTTACTCAATTGTTAATTGAATTAATTAAAACAGCACTGATTAGCTTACAAGATAATTCTGAATGTATTTGAAATAAATATTTGTCTATATTTTTTAAAATAGAAGTGGTGAGATCGATTGGATAGTTCGAGGTGCCTTTGTTTCGACTGCACGTAATTGTGTCTCTCGAAATGGTTAAAACGTGAGTGTTTTCAATATCATTTTATCCTGATTAATAATATTTTTACCTTATTAATTAATCGTTAAAATAAAAATAAAATATTAATTGATTACCTAAATTATTAAATTAAAAATTAATTTTGATTTGTCCAGGTCAAAAAATTCCACTTCAACGTCAAAGCCTCGTCATCATCCATCATCGTCCGGTGCTCCTGGAATTTTGAAACGCAGAAGACTTGTCAAAAGTACTAAAAAGCTGGACAACAAGTCCAAGAAAAAATTTCAATGTGATGTTTGTTTCAAAAAATTCAACCTCATATCCGAATTACGAATTCATCAGAGAATTCACACGGTCCCAGAAAAATTACACATTTGTCCCGTGTGTAATTCTGGATTTACTCGGCGGTACGGCTTAAAGCTTCATTCGTTTAAACATACTAGAGACATGACTTTTAACTGTGACATGTGCGATTTTCTCTTCACTACACATCGTAAAATGACAATTCATAAGCGAGAAGTTCACATCGTGGGAAATCCTACTATTTCGAAAAATAATGAAATTGCTAAACAAAAACACAACTCAGACGCGGTCATCGCTACAAAATCCAAGTCTTTCAATTGTGACAAGTGTAAGAAAATCTTCACTGAGAAATCCAAGTTAATTTCACATAAGAAGAACGTTCATTCTGCATTGAGCTCTACAGTTCCGGTGAGAAAAGGAAAATCAGTCATGGATAAGAATGTGAAACCTGGTAGCCGTGACCGTGCTGTAGAGCCGTCAACTTCTCAAGCCAGCAAAACAACAGAGGTTTGTCTCCAAAGTCTTAACCTTAGTCCAGAGATGCGTGCTCAACAATGGTCAAGTTTCCTGAACGTACTCAACGCCAAAGTTGTCAAAGAAAAATAAATATGGCTAAATAGCCCAGCCGTTACGGGCGTCCTTTGCGGTTCACGTGTTCATGTCGTTTAAGTTAGACGGGGCGTATTAGCCCACTCTACCCTAGGAAATAGTGTATATAATTGATTTATATCTGAACTCATGTATAAAGTATGTTACAATGTCCAATTTTTTTATCAAGTAACTTTATGTTAATCCTGGAATTTACAATTCATTTCAATTTTGACTGGTGAGAAACAGTCACAATTAACAGATAATTCTGTAAATGAAATTAATGGGAACTAATTGATCTCAGAGAAAATAATAATGAGATCAATCAATTGGTATTTAATAATAATATAGAGTAAAAGAAAACCTTGGAATGCAAATCATACATAATGGTTTTCATTATAATAGAAAATTATTAAAATGTTCTTTTTAATTTATAAAATTTAAAAAACTTTAATAATATTGACATTCGTTGCTACATTCCCAATCCATGTATCTCTGCGTAAATATTTTGTCTCAAGACTGGGTTCTGTGGTTCTTCTAGATCGGCTCTAATTTCCGGTTTCTATTTTTCTCAGTAATTGTTAGTTTCAAAATTTGATCATTTATCTACCAACCTCACCATACTCAAAAATGCAGATTAAAAATGTAAAGATTCTCGATATAGAAACATTGGTGGTTTAGGTAAAGGTATTTTCTTCAGTTCTGATCCATGCAAATCAATAACCTGTTTTCAATGGACGGACAGGTTTTAGGAGCTAGTGATTTTAGGACATAATTTGAATTTTCAGACAGACCACAGGAATTCTAATGATTTAACACATTAATAGCTCATCAGTCCAAAATACCATTTACTTAATTGGAGCAAGAATGCAAGGTTGAACGAATACAAAGATACCTAACTGTGTTTATTTGAGTTATTCATTTGGGGTGCGGACGGACCCTATTTGACAAGTGTGGAAAGGGTCGTGAAGATTAAATCCAACAACGCGTGTCACTAGGCAAACAAATTAGTCTCCTGCTTTCTTTATAATCTGCCGAACCCGAACTGACATAAAAAAAGGTCTCTCTGGTTTATGCTCCCAGATAATCCTTACATATTTATTGCCCATTCATTCATTCGGAAAAGGGTTTTTCCTAAATATTTGTAAACACAAATATTTACTCCACTCCATTCATGCCCATTCTGTCTAACAATTGAATTCCAAGTCAAGTCATCACTAGTACAAATTCTTTACAAATAATCCGTAGACTTTTATCATCAAGTCTATGGAATCATTTCTCAAATCACCAAACACACCCACTCGATATTCAATAAGAAATACCAAAATTCGTCATTAAATGCAAAAACACTAGGAACACAATTTTGAGCACTAATCAAAATCATAGAATTATCAACATCAGGGTCTCAGGCTCCGCGAATTGTAAAATTGGACCATGATGATAAAATACATATGATTCTCAACACCTTTTCCAAAGTAAGGAGTAATTAAAATTAATACAAAACGCTACAAACTAAAAAATGACAACATCCGTTTGTTCTCCAATGATTTTAGCGGATGACTCTGAGCATTATCTTCAGGATATTGATGAAGGTCAAATGAAGACCTCGGAGAAATGGTGGTGAAGTATATTATGGGGATTTTGACGTGCGACAATGTGAAATTATAACTTAAGATAGGATACCATTTGACTTTGTCCATGCATGCATGAATGCAATTTCAAAAAATTGTTCAAATTTCTTTAAAAGGCATAGACGTCTAGATTTTGGAGATATAAAATTCTGCAATCACGATTTACACGTATACAAGACTTACCAGTCGGCCCTGCTACTGCTAACTCGGCCAAACCGCAAGAAATTGTACAAGGATAATGAATTAATAATGCAACACGATTGAAATAGGTTTGTGCATCGGTATATCTCATCGGATCGTACAGGGTGTTTCATAGATTAGTGGTCGCAGGGTGTGTCAATTTATTTTTAAGAAATCATACATCCTAATAAAGAGGACTCCGCAAAGTTGTTTCATTGATTAGTGCTGACAGGGTGTGCCATGATGTTTTTGATCCTGCGCTTTCTCTGGGACACCTTGTACATTGTGTCTTTTATTTCAGTTTCAGCAATTTGAAATAAATTTGACCCCGTGTTCTTTTTTAATTATTGTGTCGTTTCAGAGTTCGGAATGCAAGACTGTTTTATAGAAATGGTCGTGAGTTCACAAATTTTATGCCAAACTGGTCAATTACCTATTTTCTCAAACCATCTACTTTGATTCTGCTGATGATTCGGTGCACTCTCACGTTCTCACTTGTAAAAAGAACCGCAAAAAGGACAATTCCAACGAACTTATTCCTATGATACCCCTCATTTTGAACTTCAGTGATTTCTCTTAAAGTATTCGAATTCTAATAATTGTATTTTAGTTCTCAATGTGAGTACAAATTTGGCCGTGACAATTTCATATAATTTAATCGTACGATTCATTATGAAAAAATAGTCTGAGAAAAGAGTTCTGGTTTTTCTACACTGCTGATTATTCTTTAAAGCCAATAAATATAAGGTAAATAAATAACACATTATGTGCGTCCTGTCAGTTCTTGTACCAAGTTGTGTTCTGTTTGCTGAAACAGTGTACGATTCAATGCACGTACACGGTGGTTCATAACAACTACCCCCACATAATTAAATGTAGCATACGGAATTATGTTTTAATGTGATGTTCTTCTACAAGACTTTCCTACCTCATTAGGGAGCGACACTTGACTGATTTAGTGGATAACAACTACACTTGATAACACGTTCACCAGGAAATATTCTCAGATTCTGACCAAAGTGTCAAAAGGTTTAACAATAATTCACAATTCCAATGTTTTATCCAACAGGTTGGACGGCTAATTTTTAAACATTACAAATACTTTTATTCGTCATTCAACAGACAAAATAGTGTACAAAATACGAGTTAATGCTACAGAATTGGTATCAGAGACATAATTATTTTAGATGACACGTTGTCAAATTATTAAACAATTGTTTTTCAACATAATATACGAAATGAACATTTTTAACACGACTAATTTTTACATGGAATATTGTCCTACCAAAAATAAGGAAACAATGGACAACGCGGTGACAACCATGATTTTCTTGACCTTGAAAATAGTACCAGAGCCATTACCACCGCCACCGGCATTGGGGTTGCATCTACATTTGCACGATCTGTTGGAACAAGAGAACTCTCTCGGTTTCCCACCACAATCAGTCTGGCAAGCGGCTACCATTGTTGATTCTTGTCCACGCCGACCATGTCTACATTGACATGTCCAACCCACCCCATAGCCAGTTGATGAACAATGGTCTACCCCACTATTATCGCAATAATTGTCTGAACATCTTCGGCAGAATTCGCCAGATGGATTTCCTCCGCCGGTACCGCTTGCTACTGTCAAACAGTAGACAATTTGGTTGTAGTTATTTGGACATTACACTTTATCAATAATGTTTGGGACCAATTTGTAATTTTATATGCAGGGTGTCCAAGAAAAAGCGCAAAGTTGTTTGGGTATTTTTTGTTGTTGGACGTTAATCTCATTGCCTGTAATGTAAATTTTTGTAACTAAGCCAAAATATCATCAAACAACTCTGCGCTTTTTGGTGGACACCCTGTACATGAGTTTTTTAAAGAGCTTACTTTGATGCCCCTGATGATTCCGTGCACTCATGTTCTCACTCGTTAAAAGCATCGCAAAAAATAACAATTCAGGCGTTATTCCTCTGAAGCTCTTCATTTTTAACCTTCGTTAGTAACGTTCTTACAATAATTTATTTTTTTAAGCTTTTACGACGAGTACGATTTCAGGTGTGCCAATTCCATATTATTCATCACACGTTTATATATGAAAAGATTCACACAAGAGGTTGGTTCAAATTTTTAGAAGTCCGTAATAAGTCTGAATATTTTAGTCTAATTTGTGGTCATCTATTTTTTTTCAGTCTTATACAAATACTCGAAACTATTAGGATTTTGGAGAAGAGACGTGAGACATTATGGTGGTTTTCTACACGTAAAGGTAATCTCCATCATTGAACAATATAAGTTGAAAATTACATTTAAGACAATGTTTTTTACTTTATTAAAAGTTTTATCCGACAATTGGGAGAATAATTGGAACGGAATGGTGTCCACCGGCTTACATGAATGTGCGGGGTCCGATCTCTGCGATACAAAAAAAATGGGTTTTAAAGTTAACAAATAAATTTCCGGGAAGTTTTCCGGAAAACAATACCCTAAACTCTACACAAACCACTACTCCCTACATATGAATGATGGATCATATGGGGATTCGGGTTTTGTTTCCGGTCACTGTTCCGGAAAAATTCCCGGAAATTTATTTTTTTGCTTCGACCCATTTTTTGTCCTTATTTCGAGTTGTGTACTGGTTTGAGTAATAAATAATTTTTCCGGTATTTTTTGGAAAAGAGACCGGAATCGATTTCCTTAATCGGTGAAGAATGAGATCGAGGGGTTGAGTTTGTTTATAATCAAGAGTAATCATTCGTTAAAAGACTTGATGATAAGGAATTGTATTTCTTGAAATATTTAAACGATTCTGAATATTTTTAAAGTCATTCTTAAATCTGTAACAATGCATGATGGTAAATTTTTTCCAGCTGACCTTGGCTGTGGTATTGCATTTTGAACTTATCCTAATTTTTAAAACTTCCACTATTCCCTGTTTTCAGTCGCGAGTTTGGTTACACTAGAATCAAGTGGCCTCTGTCAATGCCCGGGGCTATATTATTCAACCCGGATTATTTAAAGGTGATTACGGCAGCCATGGAGTTGAACTCATTATGCTATCCTACGCAAACGAACGAACATATAGTGCAGGGTATCAAAATTACGGTAAGTCATATAGAACGTTATGTATTTTTCTTAAGACAGATTATGAACGGATTATTCATTCTCTAGTCCAATCCACAAGTTAACATCCGATTTACATTCTCAATTTGTTAATTTTCAGGGAGATCGTAATATTCCGGCTGGCCAAGTTACTTTCAGTGCGAATTTGACAAGAGCTTTTGTTATGAATGTCGAGGAGCA
>JAQGCA010003413.1:0-11858 GCA_034698945.1 Protaphorura quadriocellata | reverse complement strand
GCATACGTTGAGCAAAGAAAAAAAAAATTTTGTCACAAATTGAAATTTTGATTGAATAAATAAAGTGTCCTTTAACCCTGTACATTAAGATATTAACCAACTGAACCAAACTTGTCAAGGACATCAGGGAAATTCGCGGAACTTCCATCACAATAGGCCACAAAAATCCGTAACGTCTAATGCTATAATCTTGTAATCCTACAGATTTTTTCCCGAAACATACTGTTCAAACCGAAATTGCTTTAAAATATTAGTGACATAATAACGCACAAGTACACTTGAAAAATCTTCAACCTTTATTTGCCCGCCGTTCATATTGTATCAGTTTTGTACCGATATTCCAAACTATATATATTAGGTATTGAAAGGTATTACGGAGTAAAATATAAGCGCACTGTTTATATGACAGTCACGATCGAGCATGAAAATGTGCCCCTTTCCAATGTAGGGCCTTCACCTTGAAATAGGTAGGGACGCAACGTCTTGTTCGTTTGTACCATACTCAATTCCTAATTTAATGTATGCATTTTACTCTTCGAAGGCTTTGAATTAGTTTCTCTCAGCCCTACACGAAGCTGTATTAGGACATTTTGCAAGTTTTCTTCACAGTTTGGAGGCGATTCTGACACTACTTGTGTAGCTTTTTAAGGCACAACCACTGTCACAGGCCACAGCGTAGACCTAAAACAATCCAAAAATTCATGATTGAAGATAGCACACCTTAATGAAACATCATCTTTGTTTTGTACCCTGAATTTATAAATTTCATCTGAGACATGTGACCCGTGAAATGACAGGCTCGACTGTTAACATTTTCGTCAACTTTTGAATTTGCTCTATCCAAATTTACCAGAAATTATTTTCTAATCGACTGATCATTTTTCTCAAGTCTTTCAGTTTGTACTTTTTGCTGCTTATAAAATGCTCAAAACAATTAATGGCTTTTGAAATTAAAATGTACAAATAGAAATTTCGCCCAAAAAAATTGGCCTCAGATCAAGTACCAGATTACAAAATGATTCTTTGAAGAGAATTAATTAGTAAAAGTCGAAAAATAGACATGTTGAAACTGCGACAAACTACATTGCTCACTCAGGTCGATTAGTTAACTAAAACGAACTCGTGTCCGATATTATTTGCAGAACATAGTTTTTCATGTGGAGAGTTACCGAGTTTACTGAACTTTCACGTGTATTTTAAATTGTGGCGAATACTCTTAGACCATCTAAAATTCATTAAAAGAAAACTAAAATCGGCAAAAAAAAAAGAATTAGCAAAGCCATGCTTCGCAAGGAATATAGAATTTTGATTAACCAAATACAATTTTTCTGGGTACAATAATGTCCTACTTCTGTCTCCTTTGTTTGATTAACTCCTTTTGTAAAATGCTTTGATGTTTCAGACACTTTAAAATTGTATTTTAACTAATTGTATTTTAGTCGATGACACATCAGATTTGCTCATTAAAATAAATTAGAATAAAATAATTTCCATTATGTCAATTCCAATTCTGAGCGCATCTCAATCCAAGTCATTTAAGAAATCCGAGGCAGAAAGTCGTACGAAATTAACCTAATATCACAATAACCAATTTAATATATTTATTAGTTCCAAAAAGGACCGCTCTATGAATTCTGTCTAATTGAAAATATTTAATTTTTCACTACAGTCACCAGCTTTCAAATTTTCAAGAAAAGCGAGTTCGTCGTACTCTTTGAAAATGGACAACAGTACAAGGGTTGGGGCCGGGGGAATAGGGGCAAGAAGTTTCGAACGCGGTGGTGCTGGATTGACGGGTTCCGCAGGCGGGAGCCGGTCTGGAAGTGGACGAATGAACCCAAATGTTGTTGGTGCTGGTGGACGACGACGACCCTTGTCAACTCCAACCTCACCATCAAAGGCTCGCGAACCCCAATGTACTTGTATGACTGCCGAACAATATGCCCGTCTAAGGGCTATGGACCCTCGATTCCGGGGTATTTCAAATTTTTCACAGCAAATAATGAACGAATTATGAGACCCTTAATTTTGCACTGGCCGCAGATTTCATTTTACAATTATCTCAAAATTGTCAACCTGCATGTCGTCTCCATCCTCCCGCTCAGATCACCCGTTCGTATCCGATAAATCAGTTATCGGATTTTCTCAAAAGCCACTGATGGCAAACAGACAAATATGTCTTTTTCTCTATTTGTCTGTTCTCTGTCAATGTGCAATCGAAAATTTGCTAATGGGAGAAAACTTCAAAACGATTCGACTAAAATTTGTACCGAAGGATTTTGAAGGGAGGCTGAGTAGAAGTTCTGGCTAAAGAATTAATTGGTAAAGGAAATATTCATTTGTGACCGCGAAACGAAGTTTAACAGCGATTGTGTCAAGTGTCAATTTCATATGGAAGTTCAGTTGCAGCTGCAACCTCTGGAAATTATACTGAAAAAGCGGGTGGTTGGCATTTTCTAATCGGCTTGCGTAGTTGCAAATCGGCTGCCATATGAAATTGCCTCTTTAAAACATTTCAGAATGGTCATTCAGTGGAGTTACGGGTTCTCTTGAAATTTAGAAATCTACAACTTAATCTCTTGAAATCATTACTATTCTGAACTATTAATTCTTTAGCGGCATCCACACTCCCACGCTCAACTCTAAACCTTCAAATGAGAGATAGCCAGGGTGGGAGAGACAAAGGGACTGGGACTGGCGTTGACGGCTACGCCACGATGCGTCGAAGTACTGAGTCAAAAGTAAGCGTTAGTTAACGAAATCACTAAATTACACTCAAGATTCTTTTTGAAATTCATAAGACAGTCGTCTATCTAGATTGTCTGCACAACTTCCGAACACGGCTATTGTTCAAAATTAAAATTGACGATCAATTTGAACATAGTATTTTGGACCACCTGTTAATGAATTCAACGAAAGAATCAGTTCTATCGTAGTTCATTTGATTTCGTCAATCTGAATTCAGTCACTATTGCATTATTTATTATTACCTATACACTTGCCCATACAATGTTCCAAGTTTTATTAGAACCTTTCACGTAATGCCGATAGAATGTTTTGTTAAAGTCTCAAAAAGAGATAATTTATTCTACAAGTTTGAAAATTATTCTGATAAGCTCTCTCGAGTTCCGATTCGTTCATTTCGAATTAAATTATACTCAAATATTTATGTTTAATTGTGTACATAAACGAAATAAACCAGCAACTTTATTTATGGTTTGGGTAAATGAAACAGCAAATTGTCGTTTTTAAGATTTAATTAAAACAAGACGACACTTTGTTGGTATTGTAGGGCTTGCTGCATTTCAATTTACTGTTATGATCTGAATTCGTACTTATTTACTCACTTCCATGATTTCGAGGATTTGTATTTTTAATAATTTATCACTTCGGTTTATACAGATGATAAGTTTGCAAGATATTACAGCTGTATAAGTAAAACAGTCAAATAAGGGACCAGTCAAAAATAATTTTAGTTCTGACATACATATAATTAACGTGTGACTAAGGAATTCATGTCCAAAGTGAGACTATACGTTCAATTCTTTTAAAATTTTATAACCCACCTTCATTGTAGAACTTGGTATGAATTTTCTCAAAGTCTCGACGTATTTACTTGCACTACGCGTTGGCGAGGACGGTTATGACATAAGTGAATCACTTATGTCATATAAAGTGATCGTCATATTTTCCTTAGAACGAAGTCATGACCATTTAGTTGTGCTTAAGCAATGAACTAAAATACCGAGATTTATGTTATTTCTGTTCATTTTACGTCATTACAAACATTGCAAATAGACTGGAGTGACATTGATTCATCAGAGGGTGCGATATACTCCAACTGGTACTGACAATACCATTGACGAAATCGGAGATCTGCCCATCTGATTTAAAGATTGTGAATGTAGTCGTCGCCTATTACTACTCCTATGTGGCGTCGAATTGACTATTTCGATATGACAAAACTTGACTCTACATTTAATTTGGAGTTTGGAATATGTAAAAACGTATTTTAAAACATATAATTTCTAATCCACAGGGAACCGGAACGCAGTCTGAACTTGATGAACAACCATTAAGAGGTCGAGGTTCAAGTCGTGGTGGACGCGAAATTGTGGCTTCCAAATCCGTAGATTATTCTGACAATGAAGTTGTACGGGACTCAACGATAGATCGGAAAAAGAGTCGTAGCAAGAGCACAGATGATGTCACTATTGCTGAGCGAACTCACAGCAGAAAAGTGGCCTCTCAGCAACAACAAACCGAGGGACAAAGTTCAACCATGTGCGTAAACTAAACCAATAAAAATCAAAGTATCATTATGTCATGCATTCATCTGCCAGGAGCAAATAATCAGGTGTAATTGAAATGTAATTTTCAGGAGAGTTTAATCCAGGTATTATGAGTGAAAGGTTCGTTTGTTGGCATTTCGACCCATTGTCGGAAATATTTGAAAGAGGCTTTCCAAAAACATTCCACTGAACCAACTCTAAATTGAAAAATCCTTATGAACTCAGGTCAATTTGAAATTCACCGTTGAATTGTGATCAATGTAAGATTCCGAGCAAATATTTGAAAATATGTCCAACATGACCTTATGATTTTAAAGTTGATATTGTGTACCGGTATATATTTATGGGATGTCACCGAAAAGCCCGTCCGTCCGTACGGGTATCCCTAGCTGTAGGAAACGAATATAGGTATTAATCCACAAGAAAATACTCAAGGTTGGTAAGGAACCAAACATTTCCAGCCCAGTCCATAAATTAGTGACATTTCTAATTCTATCTGTATTTGGTTGCTACTTGCCAGGCAAGCCTTAGCTATCAACACCCCTTCTTTGTGAGTCCATATCACCGTACCGAAGTGACTGTACTCACACTTTTAAAAAAACATTTCTAGGTCTACTGCATAAATGTACATCTCAATTTTTCCCAAAATCATTTCCAAGTCTACTTCATAAAATGTATAATATTTCTATTTTCCCCCAAGAAACATTTTTAAGTCTACTTCAGGTAGTAGGAATCTCACTTTTTTTCCCCCACATTTCCCAGTAGTGATATTTCCCTTAAAAATTTAGCGATCAGATAATGATGAACACTTTTACAGAACGGACAAAGAAATCAGTCGCGTTTAATCTCACTGAAGGAATCTGAAATAAATCGAATCGAATTAAGCTAGGCCGACACACTCTCTGGTGTCTATCAGGTCCGAGAAATTGGCTTCTTCGGTCAATATAAAAATCAGTAGCAGAGTGCCCGTTAGTCAGAATTATCCATTTCAAAAATTGTGCATATTAAATACATATAATTTCTGGTTGAATTCCGATTGCCCTTAAGTCAATCACCTATTGCTGCATCTCAACCCGTAGTACCTTTTTACACCTATTTTCTTTAAACTAACTTATTTTAGGTTTTAAATTTTTCTTGTGGCTTGAAACCTAAACTCTTCTGTATCAAATGAAAAGTAATTTTTAACTAGAATTACGTCTGCTCTGTTTTTCTGATTCTGGCAACACACCGTTTGTGGGACTTTCAGTAGAATATGTCTGGAAGGAATGTTTCAAAGATTCTCAATATTGTACTGGTCAAAGAATCTATTATACTTGGGCTACTCGATCTGTTTACTACACCTGTACAATTAATTCTCTAATTTAGGACATGATTCGTAAAATCTAACCACCATTTGCTCAGTTCTCAAAATTATGAGACCAGAACCTTAATATTTTCAATCAGAATAACAATGACATATGGCAGTGCGCTTTTTATATTCCTGGCGTAAACCCGACCAATATTGCGAAATGTCCTGAGGGATCGCGCCGAGTATGATGTCACAATTCCGATCTTCTGGTGGCATAATGAACAACACCTTCGCGTAGCACATTTTTAAAGCAATCTACACATTTTATCCAATTTGTGCTGAATAGTCTCGCCCAAATCTGCAAACTGTTTTAGTACAATAAAAATAATGCGTTTTGAAATTATTTCCAGGCGCTCTCGAACCTTGACCTCAAAGTCAACTATAGGAACGAATACGACGCCGACCGGGGACGGTCTGACAGATAGTCATACTTTGAAACGCCTCCTAAAACCGATTCCAGTTTCAACCGGTTCGGTCGTCACCTCCCCGGAAATGTCACGTCGGATGTATCATCATGATGGTTATATTTCGGAACCGGAAATCCGACACGCGTCCACGCTCACACATTCACACTCCCATGCTCAGCCACAGCCTCAAGGGAGGAAAACCATTGAAACTCTTAAACGTGCTCATGAACGAAGTGAGTAAATTAGACCTATTGGTATTTACTACAAATTAATTATTAACCCAAATAAATAATTAATACTTTTAAATGGATTTGTGTTTTCAGCCAGTTCAGATTTGCAATTCTAATTTTCTGTCATTCCATGTCAACTTGTGCTTTTCGTGCCAGTCCTAATGAAACTGTGACTTAAGACTTGATGAAAAGCAATTGGAATTTGACATACTTTTGATAAGATAAACTTATTCGAGTGTAACTTATACTTTTATGAAGTTAAAAATTGTAATGAAAATACTGAATTGGAACTGGAAATTCATTTTCCCGAATTTTCTTGTGGAATCTTAAAGCAAATAAACCATACCTATTTTCACACTGAATACAAAAAAAACTGACATGAAGACTAGCTTTGCGTATAGCGTAACTCTTATTTCTTCAGTAATCCGACTGGATGATCCATTTTAACTTTTCTGTCAGACAGAGTGTAGTAACCGCTTTCACGAGGGTTTCCTGCACACATTTTTTTAATTTCAATTATCTTCACCATGGCAAATGCAAGGCTAAACCAATATGTGAGAAATATGAGAAGTCATTCGATAACGGTGAATGTCAATTAATTCTACATTTATTATTTGATGAAATTAGTTGATAATAAATAATGATAACCTCGAAACATTTATTAGTTTATTCAGAACAAGATTGTTCTTTTCAGAAAATTCGATGGAGTTCAGGTGACTCAATTTTAAATTCATTGGAATTTTAACTTAGGTTGATATAAACTCAAAATTTGACTTGACTCAGTCAATTCATTTTTACCTCCGGTTAAAAATTAACTCCCCCTTATGTTTCCTTTTAAATCTTGATCAGGATGGCACCAATATAATAGTACAGCACAGAATTATTCTTAGAGTTGTTCTAACTTGAATATTTTTCTTTCAATTTCAGGTCGAGGAGTTGGGACACAGACGGGGTATGGGAAATCTAAAATGGAACCCTCATCACCACCTGATCATTTGCCTACATTTGACCATGCATACTATGCAACCACTCCTCCCAGCTCAAGTCCCGAAGGAGATGGTAATTATGATTATTGAATCCAATTTATCAATTAGTTACAAATAATACAAATA
This sequence comes from Protaphorura quadriocellata, assembly GCA_034698945.1. Taxonomy (NCBI): domain Eukaryota; kingdom Metazoa; phylum Arthropoda; class Collembola; order Poduromorpha; family Onychiuridae; genus Protaphorura; species Protaphorura quadriocellata. The sequence continues at coordinate 4,469 of JAQGCA010003413.1, read as the reverse complement.
TAAATTCACAAAGTCAGTACAGTACGGTTTATTACCGTTTACCACTTACACCGGCTGTGGATAGAGAAAGAGTGTGACATGAATTTTGTAGAAAATTGTATCTTGTAGACAAATTCTCTACGAAATGTACATTTCACTTTTTCTGGCACAATGACTCAATTGTGTGAGTGCGGTATACGGTTTGTCATTATGAGCCAGCAGTAATAAGCTTAAACGATCCGTCCTTAATTTCTTCTGATTTTGTCTATTTCACGCCGATATTTTATTTTTATTCTAGTCTAGTTTATTCAACAATCATTTAGTTTCATTTTCTGGGCTTCTTTATTCCAGAACACACTACGTAATGCAAATATTGACGTACTTTTTCTAATTTCACAGTTCCGAAAAGTCCATCTCCAGGCTCACCGACTGCAAGACTTTTGTTAGAATACGAACAACATTTGAGGAATACATTGGCCAAAGGTATGGACGCGGAGAGTTATAGTCTACATACCTTCGAAGCAATCATTTCACAAAGCAACGAAAATCTGGGTATGTCTAAGAGAACAGCGACAAATGATTGGAAAAAAAGGTTGACAAATCAAAGAATTAAAGCAGTGCAATGTGGTGATGTAATGAGTTTGCGTGACTACAAAGAAACACTACTTCGGTGTGAAGTTCACAATATACGTAATTATCAAAATTAATTAGTACAGGTGTTCTAATCATTGATTAATGCGTTTGTCTGAAGTGTAGAGAATTTAATACAGGGGGTGGGAAGGGTGGGAAGAGTGGGATAGGAATCTTCCAAGTCAAAGTCTTTCAGTTCGATCCGAGAAAAATTTTGCCAGCAATTTGGCATTTTATAACCAGATTACTTAAAATATCGAACTGACAGCATTTTTAGCCCGTTCGGAATGCAACATACGAAGAATGATTTTGTTTTTGAATGGCACACAGCTGATTTTTTGTGCAAAACCCAAAAATTAATCCGAACTTTTTCTATTCACGACGGGACAGGATGGACATACCTTGTGTAGTGAGACCCTTAACTATGTTAAAGCTTAATTCTTTACCTGGAGTTTGAATTAACAATCAGAACTTCAAAATCGTCCTAAATGCGTGCAGCCAAAATTCAAAAACATTTAACATCGCTGCACGAAGAATTTAAACCAATATTCAAGCTTTGAACTCGCTCTTTACAATCACGTGGATCAGTTTAAGTTAGTAGTTCAGGCTTAAAATATTTTCAAAATCACTTCCATTATGTGTACCCAAAAATTAGGAAATTAGAACCTTCAGGATTTAAAAATTTACATTTACGGTGACAACGCCGCCAAGTACATAATCTTTCTGTACAAAAGCTACAAATCACATTACAAGTTGAAAAGGGTGAAGGTTGAGGTTGATTTCCGATCTGGCGAATAGTAACTTCTATAAATACGGGACATTCGTTATTCCAAGGAACTATCCAAACTAGCCGTCATAAAATTGTTGTTTATAATTAACGCGTGGGAACTAGGTAGGTAGTTCAGGAAATTCGAACTACTCTACTCCCTACTCGAATTAATTTTAAGTACGATTTAAGTTGAGGCAGCAGGCATGTTCTATGTTGAGGAATTACTTTCTCAATCGATTCTCCTAATTCTTCTACCTAAAATCAACTGCTAAGATTTGCTCCAGTAAAGTTTTGTCTACGATCTTGTAACATTTGGTGTCTCACCAAGCCATTCTATCCGTTTGAGCTAATGTTTCAAAGTAAAAATTCAGAAATCTAAAACAAAAATTGACCAAATTGATCATTGTGGTTTAAAGTGTCGAATTTTCAGCAAATTCCTTACGTCAGACTGAGATATCTAATGACCAGGTTGGTCATGGAATATTCAATATATATAATGTATAGTAAACTTTAAAAGACGAAAAGAAACGTGTGACAACAAATTTGACAGTATGATGCACACCCGCATAGCCGCAATTAGAGTGGGGCATAACTGAGGTCGGCGACAAAAGACCCGGTCGTCCCAGCCAGGTGGTCGCTGGACGCACAATTAAACTGAGCTATGTTGAAAGTTGTATTACTTTGACAATTGTACCAAAACCAATATTTTAGCAAAATTGATCAAACCGAAAATCGTCCAGACAGTTCAAGCCCCATTTCTGTCAATTATATTTTTAATATTCCCAGTACCATGTAGTAGTGGCGTTGTGCTATAAATTCTCGCTAATTTATTTTAGACTTGACTCAACCGAACATTTTAAACCGTTTCACCTCGTTACGGTCTGAAAGATCTCCAGGTCGTGGTCGTGGGGCAAGGTTCAAATCAGACGCCCGTAGTTTATTTGCTAGACACACGAAACTTGTTTGCGTGGTAAAAGGCAATAAAGAGCACCGGGGGATTTCTTTTAAGAGATCAGTGACATTAGGTCGTCGAGTTCTAGCGGATTCAGTCGAATGTTTCACAATGGATAGTAATTGGATGTAAATTCAAGTAAAGGCAGGATTGAGACATTTACAATTGGTTATTTCCAGAGTTCTGGCTACGAATGAACATTTCACTTGTTGCGGTTTATCGCTAGAAATTATAGGAAAATTTCGATAATGCTTATTTTCGTTAAAACGCCAACAATTTTGTGGGACTCGTAATGAGAAAAAATATTATTGCATACAAAACTTTCGAATCGCACGATTTGAACAATTTGAAGCCATTTAAACACTACAGAAATTCCAATCCGAATAGATAATTTGAATCAGATAGCATGGCACGATTGTGGAGAATATCGGACATTTCGGACGGGTCGTTCTACCACAAATCGGATTAATGTGCTTGATACCGAATCATGTGTTCGAGAACTTGATCCAAAATCTTGAGATCAGATCAGCTGGTCAAATGTCTTATTGTAAGATGGGAGAATTGAATTTAACATTGGAAAGCTGTCCCTTGTGAGCCTTCGAGAGTGTAATTAAGGTCTTTCTCCTTCAAGATTCGTTGAGGCAATTAATTATTCTCTTTTCTCCTTTTGGTTTCATGTTCTTTGGTGGAATCAACTCCAGCTGCTCCTCCAAACTCACGCTCGACCACACTTCCACGTTTTCTTCCAGCAGCCGCACGGGAAAATTTCCGGACGAGCTCTCGAGAAGCTTCCAGGGAATCGCGTGATTCGGATGGACTCAGCGGCTATTGTAGTGACTTCCGGGACAGGGGTTATCTTAGTGATCATAACTCAAGGTGAGAAATACAATACACCCCCAAGACAGTAATAGCATCCTTGTCAGACATGTTTATTCATTTTCATCTCATATCTGACTTGTCTTACATGTTCCGAGAAATTTAGGAGATAAATGTGCAAAAACGAGTCGGAAAGAGATCGTGCTGAAGTTAATAAAATTGTAATATCATGGAAAAACTCGGTCTCAGAAGCTCTGAGCAATGAAGATCATTTTAACGATTTTAACTATAAAAATTAAACTAACTGGGTGTCCAAAAACGATATCAAAAATAATAATTCAAGTCGAACTGTTGAGTTTTTCTTTGCAAATTTTAACTAGCTAAAGCGCCGGCTGTTACAAGGTCTCCCAATGATCATATCTTAACCCAAGGCTTTAAGCTTTACTGTTTAGTTTGAAAATACACAATTTGGCCCGACAAGCATTTATTGTCCGGTAACAGGAGCGTTTTCTTCAGAACGAATTAACTAAATTTATTTGTTTTATTTTTTGAGACATCTTAATTTAATTTGATCGAAATCCAAGTGATATTAAGAGATTCAGATAATTTCGCACGTGTGGTCTGATCAAAATACGCAGTTTTCCAAAAAACCGTTGTCTGAAATGTAAGGTCTGTGTCCGGGAGAGTTGGCAGTTACGATGAATTGTTTACAAGTTGCAAGTTTTCTGTTCTCGTCTTATTCATTTGCAAGTCATATCTAATCGGGTTATAAATACAATTGTTACGGCAGTGATCTTCGATTGTAGATATTTTTCTCAGGTGGGACAGTGGAATTGTGTATTCAAACTATCAATTAAATAAGATGGTGGAAATATTTAACTGCCACTTAGTCTTGTAGTTGAGGCCATTTAAAACAAATGCCGGGAAGCATTCTATAGCTAAACTATATTAGTTTTTGATGGGGCGTTGGATGTTTGGATGTGTACTGGTGGTTACTTTTCTCACTGACTGAAGTTAATTATCATAGAAATTCTGAAGAGTACAGAACAGTTACAGGCTAGGCCGTACAGTTTTATCAAATACCAAAAAGGATTTTCTATCATGGTTTTGTGTTACAAAGTAGAAACTGAAATTGTGAAATTCGAACAGATCTTGATTCGGAAAATGCAGATTTGATTCAGTATCGATTTTAACTGGACCGCAGAACTTGATGGTTCCAAGTGTTAGAAAATAGCAGTAATAACACAGCTTAGCGGTAATAGCAGTACTAACGTGCAGTAATAGTTTAAACAAAGACAGTGAAGCCTGGGGGGGGGGGGGGGG
>JAQGCA010003412.1:0-11859 GCA_034698945.1 Protaphorura quadriocellata | reverse complement strand
TCAACTTTCTAGCTCGCAAGGTTAAGTGAGGAGAGCAATTGATAGGTGGCCAAATAAAAAAGAAGACACCCTGTATATCTCAGCAATATATTCACAAAAATTGTACTCATAGGCACGTTCAATGTGGTACCATGCTAGATCGTTGAATACAATGACTATCGAATCGACGGAACAAATAGTATGTTTAATCATTTCGAACTTTTAATTACTCTGTTTTAGGGGTTCTGTTCACTGCCAAACAAAGAGCATGTAACAGGTCTGACGTGTACTCAACTTTCTACGAACGTAAGTCGTATTTATTAAGTTGTGAAGAAATTTGTACGCCAAAATAGTCAAGAAGACCTGTCTCCTAGTTTAAATGCTAAAACAATTTAAATTGAAAATAAAATACGATCGGAGCTATAAAGTTAACATGTGCCGCAGCCCACAGACCTCCAATTCCAATATTTTCGCTCATCTTCATTAGTAGTCTCATGGTGTAAGTGGCTTTTTAAAAAACTATTAGAAAGTTGTTTAGTAAATAGAATCCTTTTTCTTGTAGGTTTATTGATTGTTTGGCTTTAATAGTGATTAAAATGTAAATTAATCTATTGTGTTACAATAAATGCAGGTGGGAAACGATGCAGTTCGATTTTAAGAGTTTCAATTTCATTAGTTTACTCAACCAAATAAAACAGAAGGCATAAGCTGACATAATGATATTGCATAGTACACTTCCAAACGCATTGCTAGAATATATAACGCCTAACGACCATTCGACTTACTCTTAGTTGACAAAGACCAAAGGAAATTCATCAAACTAGTCATCGGTGCGGAAGAACGAATTAGTTCATTTCATAAGCCAGACTTCAACGCAGAGCCATTAATTTTTATAAACTTTTCATAACTTACGACGCACAAAAATTATGAAGTTGTATATGTGGCATCCTTAGTGTTTTGAAGGTTGTCGAGGTAGTACATGTATATTATCATAATCAAAATTATTCCGTAATAACTTTCAAAACAGAGACATTGAATTAAAAACTCTTGTTTAAAGATTAGAACCCTAAAATTACACATTGCTTATTAATATGCCATATAATTATACATTATACGATTATACTTGTGTTTGGATTCAAGTTCTACAAATCGTGTAGGTCAGCAAAATACGTGTTGGCTTTTAAATAAATTATATAATTAACAGCTCTTATAATTATTGGCCATTATTAGAGCGAATCACCGCATTTAACTAAATTCATTTATTCTAGAAAACAAAAATGCAATTCTATGACTTTATATAAACGTTGCATGTTAAAATATCATGCTTAAAGCAAATCACTTTTGTAAACACAAAGATAAAAAATCGGAATTCAGGACTAATGTGTAATCACGGTTGAACGGCAGTGCCCAGCAATTTAACTGACCGCAATGTCCGGCAATATTGCTCTGGGATTGTGCTGCACAGGTGCACAGCATAACCATGTTTCATCGCCGTGTTAGTTTGTACTGATTTTGAAGAAATTCTTGCAGATAACGTTGGATTTTCATGCAGGTTTTGTTTCATTATTAACATTACTTTATGAATGATTGAGAAGGATTAGGATGATTGCGAAGTATGTTTAATGGTTACGGCTAAAACCAGACACTAAATTGATTGATTGATTGGACTTAATTATGCTACTCACGTGATATATACTCCAAATACGCAGTCACACATGCACGTACGCTACTTCACTGTCTCATTTGGTCGTTGAAGTCTCATTGATAATGTTATTTGCAATTTTATTAGGACTGGTCTACCACTGTGAGAAATAAAAGTAATTAATACTTATGACTTCTAAATATTTGGGAAACCAGTACAGTAGGTAGACTTTCTCTTTCACAACTTTCACTTTCCTAAGCCAGTCGTCATTTCGACTTGATAGACGATCCTGTGGGTGAAAGCGCAGAGTAAGAAGAAAGAAAGAAAGGAAGGACTTAACATTTGTTCTTACAAGGCAACTACTGTGGATGTTCAATCCATAGAGTTAGAAATTTCAGATTGTTTCTATGTTTTTTCTCCAATCAAGATAGGTACAAAAAAAAAGTAGCTACAATTTCTAACTCCATGGTTCAATCCGAATGGACTCTAATGCCAACCTCAGAGCTTTCTTGTCAAACGTCATGTCCACAAGCAGAGGCAGAGAAAAATTTTCCTCACTGCTAGAAACTATCGAAGCATTATTAACGCGCAAAACATATAATAGTTGTAGCAGAGTGTTCCATAATTTTTTTTTTAAATTGTGATTTCCTAGATAAAATCACTAGGTACTGAGTAGTGATTAGGTGATGAAAGCAAAAGGACTCTGCGGCAGGGCGTTTCATAGATTTGTTACCACGGGTTGCTTCATAAGCTATTTTTTTTAAATTGAGATTTCCTAAGGAAAATCACTACTGGGTAGTATGGGGAAAGGAAAAGTGATAGACACTACCGAGTAGCCTTGAAAATGTCTTTATTTAAATTGATATATACATTTTATGAAGTCAAGCTGGAAATTGGTTTAGGAAAAATTTAAGATATTCAAATTATAAACAAGCATTGAGAATGTTTTTTTTTTGTAAAAGTGAGATGTACATTTTAAGAAGTATCTGGAAAAGGTTCTTTTGAAAAAGTGGGAGTATGGATTGGTAGGGTGGAATGGTCTCAGAACGAAGGGACGTTTTTATACTTGGGATTCCTAGCAACCAAATACAAACAGTGAATGATTTCACAAATTATAAGTGTAAGAAGCCACCGTATACTCAAAATTGCATAATAATAATAATAACGCTGTTATTACAGAAATCACAGAAATCTGTGACTTATCGTGTGATGAATTTACAGTCAAGTCTGAGTCAACTAATATTCCTAACTCAGTAGGAGTGGCAATGGTTACTCATGATGCCATTTTCCTAGATAACCTGACTCAAAACTCTTTTTAGTTATTCTATTCCTGTCGTAACAGAATCTGAAGTTAGTAAAGCAGTTGGTATTTTGAAGAAAAGTAATAATAATTCAAAGGACATTGCGGCGACAGCATGGCCGAACCCCCCCCCCCCCCCCCCCCCCCGTGCGATTTGGAAACAAATTGCACATCCGGGTAGCTTTGAGGTACTGAACTATGTTTGTGAAGGACTTAGGCCAAAAAAAACTTCGGTGACCTTCAAAGGTCAAGATGTTACTGTACTTGTTGTCAGTGGGGAATTATAGAAACTAATCTAATCTAAATTCGATGTTATGGATTAGAATCCGAACTCGGTCGGATGCGAACCCTTCTCCCGTTTTTTTAAAATATAATACCCGACACTATTAACGAAGTACTTGCATGTAACTACTCATTCAGAACTCATTATAAAATACCTACGTTACGAATTTGCAATTCCAGCCTACCACATTCGACTTGGCCCAAGATAAGAATTTGGCATGGTCATTGTCAGATTTTGTTGGCAGATAATAAATATGTTTAAAAAATAAATAGTTAAATTAAAAATAAATAGTTAAATAAAAAATATTCTGAAATCATGTCATTGCAAAATACCGAGCCGTAAGTATTTTGTACACCCCAGCAGCGCTCTCAATTGCACTCTCAATTTTGCTTGAATTTTCGTCTATGTAATTATATATTTTTTTTATTAATTCTTTTTAAAAAAATTGTGCGTTATTAATTGAAATTACGAGACTGTAGAGTTTGGTTTCGTATCCGGCGAAAGTCGGATTCGACGGTGCGAACTCGAACTCGAATCCGAATCCGCGTTTTATCGAATTCAAGGTACACGAATCTGGATTCGGGCGAATCCGACCCAATCCAGATTCGTGCGGAGCACTACCAAATGATTATGGAACCAACTGAAAGACGGTAGGAAAGTTAATATGTCGGTTTTGCCTATACAGAAACAGAATTTCTTTAGAATATAAATTCTTTGTCGATTTTTTAGAAATGTCACTAAACGACTAAGGAACAGAGTGGGGAGGCCTGACATTTGATATACTTGGATTGATTAACCAAATACAATTAGAACTAGAAATGTCATTGACCACGGAATAGACTGCGAAGCTAAAGCCGCTGACATCTTTGGATTGTCTAGCAACCTTGACTGTTTTCGTTTGGACACTTTATACTTATATTTCTGTCGAATGGATAGGCACACCCGTCCGTAGGATGGGCAATCTTGCTAGTCATAATCATGAACGCCTAAATTTATTGGTTGTCCAATTCATTGTACAGGGAGGTGGTCACCCAAGCACCTTGAATTATATTGGAAATCTGGGAAAGAAGACAGGAAGATGAAAGTGTGCCGTGGATTTCTTCGGACTCCTTCTAGTCGCTGGAATGAGGGGTCATGGAGAGAGAATTTGCAAAACGGGATTCTAAATGTTCCACATTTGAAGCTCTCAGAGATCCCAGAGACCATTTACGCATTCGACCCTCCAATATCGGTTCTGATTTCAAGCAATGTCTAATATTATCTATGATCTATCTATCTATTATAATTAATATATTACTATGAATACCGATACATAATTCCAAATCTTATGGGATAGGGTAGAGGTCCTAATACGCCCCACTTTGGAAAAATGTGCTAATTAGCCCGATCCACCATTTGTGAGAGTGTTATGAGGATCCCGTGTAGTTAATGGGGTGGGGGTATTAGCACACCTGTTAACCGTTAGCTCGACCCAGGGAGAATTGTATATACTCAGGTATAATTAGCACACTTTTTGTTTCGTGTATTAACGTTTCCCTATATCGGGAAGGTATACTAATAAGCCCCACTCTAATTTGTCAGCGTTCTTTCGGAGTCACTTGCTCATAGTAAAGAGGTGGGGCCAATTAACACACTCACTCGAAGTTGGGGCGTCTTAGCCAACCTTACCCTACGATTCAAATTGTACATTACATTATATACCGTCATAACTTGAGGAATCGGTAGAACTAATTTGGATCCTATGTTCGATTGTTTTATTTGACAACGAATTCTTTATATTGACCATGCAAGGGAATAACTTTTCTCGATTTTTTAATTGTATTGCTGTAAATCAAATCTTGCTTATTCGTACTGAAAGGTCAGCACACATATCTTTCGTTGTATTAACTTATTTTCTGCTTGTCTGCTGTGGTAGTAGAACCGGTACAGATTGGGTTTGGGTTGACTAGTACTAAGACTTTACGTTTAATTAGTTCTAAAATTCATTATAATTTCTTAATTTTCCTTATAGATTGTGTACATTCATGACAATCGAATTGAGACTCTACCAGAAGACTTTTTGGAAAAGATGCCGATGTTGTCGTGGCTGGATCTGCGAAACAATTTGATCAAAATATTTCCAAATCTAAAGAAAGAACACAAAAAACTCCGAGTATTGAACCTAAAAGGAAACATATTGGTGTCTCTTCCATATACCTTGGGTAATAAGAGATTTGCTGAAAAGTCTAACGTTTAAATTCGAAGTGCGATCACGATTTCAATTTTCTTCTCAATATTACACAATCTTTCTTCAATTAAGTTTTTTTGAACTGTTGTTTGTTGATCAGACTTTTTAGGTACCCGTCAAATCTTGCAATGAATTTGAATTAGTTTAACAACTAAATATGAACTACTAAAAATAAATAGTTCTTGCCGGGGGACTGAAAAGCCTCAACGTTGATGACAACCAATTGAAAGACCCTCCTCCAAGAGTGGTTGAGAATGGAACTATTGCTATTTTGGAATACCTTCGTGTCAAGCACTTCTCAAATGCACCAGGTAAACTTTCGTCTTTAGTTATTTCATGTGTTCTATTTTGAGAAACAGGAAATCTAAATAAGACTTGTTTAAAGCGTTTGATCTGCGTCGATATCTGGATACTGTTCAGGAGGACTATGAGTATTCAACGGACTCGGAAACAGACGGTGACATTATGACCAGATGCGTGTCACAATCACCTTCCGGTTTAATAATTGATGAAGACCATCGTCGAAAATATGCAATGGTGGAGGAAGGAGAGAGAGTGGCTAGTGATGGCTCCACCAAATGCCGCAACAATCGAGACATATATACGATGGGCCTTTGGCAAGATGTTCCGTGAGTCAGAAGGAAAAGTAGAACAATATATAATTGAAGGCTCTTCGGAATTAACCCCTTCTGATATTATTAATAATTCAGATTTGATGGTCACCCTGCTCACGCAATAATGGAGCGAGCAATTCGTGATTACCGGACCGGGAATGAGAGAAAGTTCAAGGCGGACAGTGAAATCATCTTGCAACGTTTTAAGTATTAACATTTCCTGTTCTTCGTCAATCATGATCATTCCGTGCGCACACGTAGAGCAGTATTACATAGGGTCTGGGTCTGTAACCGTACTAGTTAATGAATGTCAAACTCTCTCGCGGCATGCTCAGAATTCTACAGACCTCCAAAATCTTTTAAATCTACCTGTCTAATTCAGTAGCTTTTCTCTGGTGTTTTAATGGCACACTCTTCTCGTTTCGTGGACGGTGAGACAGTCTTACTGATAAGGAAACTAGTTCTTATGTAAAAACCAGACAAGAAAACCTCGAGTTGGATCATGCATCCTGAGTACAAGCAATGCCAAATTTGTCAGCAGACAAAATTATGGTTTACGAGTAGAAACTTTGGAAATAATAACAACCACATCATTCTACATATCTAAACATGTAATCTCCATAAGTCAGAATTCGTAGCTAGTAATCAGGAATCATAAAATATTTGGGTCTGCCGTCGAAGCCTTATATTCATGGCCAAAACAACTCGAAGTGACTAAACCAGAACTAATCGCAAATTTTACATCTGAAAGTGGTTCCTCGAGGAGAAATGAAGATAATTGACTTCGACCATTACCTTTTATCAACACTTCACCGATTCGGATAGACTGCATTTTGTATTTTTGTACATGGTGGTTTTATTCTAACAAATATCGCTTCGATACCTACACGTCATTATTATTACTGGGCGAGCAAAGTGAACGAAGTGAACGGAGCGAAGCTTCTATGTTGGACTTGAAGGCATTTTGTTCGTACGCGATGTCTGTCTGTATGTTTGTCGCCGCTGCAGTTGTTGTCACGACGAACATTGTTTGGACTATTAAACAACAAGTATATAGTCCCAGAGTCTAGGGAGTTGGATTTGGTTTGTACGCGATGTCCGTCTGTATGTTTGTCGCCGCGGCAGTTGTCACTTTTCCGTTACTTTTACGTTGCTTCAATAAGATATCGGGGGGATGGGTGGAGTTATTTTTTCATTTCATGAAGGAATAACAAAGTGAGAATGACGGGAAAGCAAAAAGCAAAATCGCGTAAGAATGATATACGAAAGTGATGTAAAGCTAAAAGTAATGTGTTTACATGATACCGAAAAATATAATTCCGGCGATAGTAAGAAATGTTCAGAAGGAGTGGAGATCTCAAAAGACGTTTGGATAGAGAACGGTTTGCAGCTAAAAGATGTGAGGAGACCGTTCATAGCAAAGAACAACGATTGAAAAGGAATAGAGCGAAAAGAGGTATAAAAGGGCCGGGCCGGGGTAACAAATTTTTCGGACACAAAGGCCGGGCGGAGCCAAGACGTTGGTAATAATTTCAAGGGCCGGGCCGGACCTTCGCTAAAACATATTGCCTCTAAAATGTACGGACTAGAAGGTATTAGTTTAGTACGAGGCAGTGTGCGTTTTCATCCACTTTTCTTTATCGAGCGCGATGTTAGAATTAGATCAAAATTAACAAACCGATATTTGACACTCACTTTACCGTTGCCAAACCAAACCAAAAATTAAATTAATCGTTTTTTTCGCCAAAACGAAAATGCCACCGCAACCAACTCCTGAATGATATGTTCTTCGAATGTCGGGCAGGGCCAACAGAACTTACAATTAATTCTTGGTTTTTTACATTTGTATGATATTTAAAAATCGCAGTACAGGTTTGCAGACTGTATTTTCATTGGGCGAGCGAAGTGAGCGAAGCGAATGGAGCGAAGCTCTTTATGTTCCACCTGATTGCATTTTTTCGCAAGTTTGTCCGAAGTTTGTCTGAAAACTCCTGTTCGTCAACAATACGAACTTCCTTGCCAACCCAACAATATTTGGATAGTAGCAAGGCGGACATAATCCACTTGATTGTTTTGAACAATATCGACCCAGGTGACGTTCCATTTGAATTAGAGAGTCCTACAGCCTTGGAAGAACTTTTGATTTCAAAAGTTCATCCCGTGATCAAAATCAAACACTATACATGTGCAAGAATGGACGTCGCACGCTTCGCTACACTCGCCCTTCTGTGGCGCAACCGAGTCGGGACGACATACATCTTAATTATTATAGACTTGAAGAAATATGATATGTCTTTTTTTCGTCTATTTCGTAAACGAATAGTCGAAATGTCTCATTTTACTGTCACGAGATAAAGCACAAATTAGTGCCAGGCCGGGCCCAGGGCCAGTATTAAAAAAAATAATGGCCGGGTCGGGCCATGGAATCTTTAAAACGCTTAGGGTCGGGCCGGCTTCAAATTTTCGGAAATTTTAAGGGCCGGACTGAGAATACTCGCAGGATCGGGGCCGGCAGGGTCGGCAAACTCCGGGCCTTTTACACCTCTAAGACCGACGAGCCATTCAGGGAAAAAACTCAAAAGAACATTCGGAACGAACGAGCTGCGCAAAACGCGTGACTGCGTCAAAAACAAAAAAGGGTGACAATATTATTAATTTGAAATAACGAGACGACGTACGCTTCGCTTCGCTCGCCCTTCTGTGGCGCAACCGTGACGGCACGACATACATCCTAGTAATAATTATGGGTCGTTATTGCTCCAAATGTGTCTACATCAAATTTTAAATCAACAATGATAGGTATGTACAGGGTGTTTCAGAAAAAGCGCATAGTTGCTTGATAATATTTTAGCGTAGTAACGAAAACTTGCATTACAGACAATGAGATTAAACCGCCCAACAACGAAAAAAACACAAACAACTATGCGCTTTTTTCGAAACACCCTGTATATAAAAGTACCTTTACAAAATCAGGAATTTATTTAATTTAAATACTCCTTGAAAGAAATAATAACAAACGCAAGGCCGACTTGAAATGAGATGGTATATCTGAGGACGAGCTTGCTTGTTAGATTATAATTAACCATTTCTGAAATGAAGGGACCACGAGTTTATGGAAAAGTGGAGAGACAATGCTCGTCATCGACAGTTACTACGCGGACCAGAGTATCCAATTGAATGCGGTACTGCACCTTATGCAACGGACGAACAGGATTCGACCTTCCAAGAACCGTAACTAGTAACTACCCTTTTAACCTTATTTTTAAGACAATGTTTATTGGATTGTTTTGTTTTAGTAATCTTCGTAGAGTGGTAAAACTGGAGGAATTCGATGTCGAGTTTAAGAGTTCACTCAAAGACCTCCGTGAATATGCCGAGCAGCCCATCGTCAGCCTTGCCGACGCTCAACAGCGACTCACTCAGGCATGTCATACGCGAGCACACCTTGCTTATTTTTGCGTATTGTATTAATTAATTTTAATCTTAACGTTGTAAAGTAATAATTTTTCATGTATTGTTAAGATGGAAGCAGTTCGAGACAGACTTTTAGGTATGAAAATCGAAGAGAAACAATTTCGACTCGTCTAAAATGAAGACATATCTGACAAGATAAGACAAACTTTAATAAAACTCCTTGAAGATATTACTACAAAAGAAATTGCAGTGAAAGTGAAAGTAAAACAAATCACATCGTTTATAAACTCTGACATTCATGTGTAAATAAATCATGGCAATTAAATGTACTAATTAAGAAAGGGAGGAAATGTGTAAAATGTGTATTCGCTATAGATAACCCGTTAGCTCAATAAGCGACTATTAGTTGACGATACAAATTAGCGGGGTTACCCTTAGTAATACGAACGAAGTTTCGACTTTGAAATGGATAAGAAGAAGCACGGAAGGAAATATAAGATACATTTAGTTTACAATCCGATAGTTCTAGAAAATGTTTCATTTAATTGAGGGAGAAATAATATGTCATGATATGCACGCTTGTCTCATGAACAAATTATTTTTACTAAATAAAATGTGCGTCAGTCTCTCATGAACGTCAAATTATCAAAAAATGTGCATGAGTCTCATGAACGTCAAATTATCAAAAAATGTGCGTGAGCATCTCACGAAGGTTAAATTTTTAGTATGATTTGAATGTATTGTTATAACTAATTATTTCTTTAATAGTACACAAACTAGACAGTATGCATAATCTGTCTCACCAAGCCTCAACTAAGAATTTCGAGTTCAAGGTAACTACCAGATAAGAAAGACACAATCTGACTGCTTAATCTTTCTCATCCTACCTTATTTCCTTATTCAAAGATATCTAGTTCAAGGCGACTAGATAATAAAAGGCACGCACAGAAATGACTTTAGAATTCCTAGACATGAAAGAAATTCACCAACTCGTTACATGCAGGTCCTTTGAAAGATTATGGTTTTGAATTTGAAAATGGTTAAGTCGTTGGAAAAATTTGTATGATATGTTGTTGACGACTGGATTCTAACAAGGTAAATGATGATTGTGTACTGATCTGATTAGTTAAGGTGATGTCTATTGTATTCTAATATTTTCCTTCTCTGTTATTCTTTATTTGTTATCAAACATGGTCCTCTTGTTTACAACAGTTTATTCTGAAAAGATTGACCAAATAAAAAAAGCCTTTATCTATCTATCTCACTCTCACGTCTACCAATGAACTGTTCATTAGCCTACCATTGATCATCGTGAACACGGGATTGAAATGACGAATGTTGGAATTGAAATAACATGGTGAGACTTTTCATCCTGCACCGATATTAAGCAAATAGACAATGGATTGTCTTACTAATTCGTTTTTTACGGTAATGGGCTTTTTGAAGGCTAATGCTGAAGGTAGCCTACCTTCAGCCTTAAAAGCGAATTAATACGACAATCCATTGTATTAGAAAATTGTTTATTTTCTTACATTCACGTAAAATGTTTTAAGAATTCCGAAATTTCTCAGCTTCGTGAAAGAGTACTTGATGGAAAGTACAAAACGTTATAGGTCTTCAACAATCTAGATTCTACCTATGCTCAAGTTAGCACCACCCAGTTCAGGGTCAACTGCTTAAGTTGGGACTGCTTAAGTTATAAGGGGGTGCTAACTCTATGGTTTTCTTTAAACCAAAATTCAGTCTCCGTTTACCAACGAAAATTGCCCACGACTCGGAATACAAGTATTCCAAATTGTAAGTATTACAATTTGTTTTATTTAGAATAGTTCCAACAGAATACGTCTAACATCTACACTGACATTTAAAATTATTAGCAATATGTAATAATTTGAAATGTCAGTCCATGCATATTATGCATTTCGATCAGAATTTACACAATTCCAAGCACGTCTTTAACTAAATAAAAATAACTAATTTTTATATAAATCCATTTGTGTCATGATTTGCAATAATTTGCTTTTTTCGAACGATATGAGATTATATGGGATTCGAATATAACTAAGAAAAATTGTGAAGAGTTTCTGTAAGCATGAGATGCAGTTTGCCAAACTCTTCGGAGTAGAGATAAAAAATGCCTTAAGGAAAATGCGTGATTCCTCGGTGGATGTCCGATAAAAAGAGAAATAAAAAAAATAAAAAAAATCGCACTCTCGGGTCTCGGACGAGACGATTTTGACGGACTCTCGACCCTCGGTGGATTTTTTTTATTTTTTTTATTTCTCTCTTTTTATCGGACATCCACCGAGGAATCACGCATTTTCCTTAAGGCGGAGTGCTGCGTTTAAGCCTGTTTAAGGCAGCCGAAATTTTAAAAAGTAAAAAGCACAAAGTGATGGT
>JAQGCA010003411.1:0-11859 GCA_034698945.1 Protaphorura quadriocellata | reverse complement strand
GAAGGATAACGATAAACCATTAAACCAACATTCGTGTTTATTGTTATTTTCCCATTATACTGGTTTACAAAATGCGTTACTTCGTTGGGATGGACAATTCAAATTTTGTAATTTTGCTACACAAACGGATTTTTAGGATTTGTGTACAATTATGATTTTAATGTAATCAATTAGGGCGTGGAAACATTCATTATCCACAAATCGAAACACGCAGTCACCTTTATTGTAAAAACACGTCAACCACATCCAGCCTTATCTGCAATTCTTCCTCCCATTTGTTTATTAGCTTTCCACGGAAAAATTATACAAGTAAAGTAATGGAATAGACATGATAAATTGGAACCGATTTATTTTCTGTCCTGCGTACTGTTACAGATATCTGTTATTATCATGTTATTGCCATCATAGAATAGGCTTTTACCGCTTTAGTACGATGAAAGTGTTAGACCTTGCGTAGTGTAGTTTTAGTGTAGTTTTTTTTATCTTTTCAACTTGCCCGTTAGGCAAACACTTGACTAATCTTGACGTGTGACGTTGTTTCTAATCCGTTAATATCATAAATATTCCAGACCCTCAACTAAGCTTCGGTCTACCCAGTCAGAAATCTTGAGGCAAATAAATAAGAAAAATGTCTGGATTCGAAGATAACCCTTTTGCGGATAATCCTTTCCAAGTAAGTCTTAATCAACTATACCTTACCTTGTGCCTATCAAATAGTTTTTACAAATACTGAGCAAGCTTAATATCTGTAGGATCCATCCGTACAACAAGCAACAAGAAATCCCGTCAACACGGCCACACAAAATTTGGAAGACTACAATCCTTTTGATGACACACAGCAAAACAACAGACCTACTACGGTACCCCTATCAGATTCTATGGACGCCTTCGACCCCTTCGTAAACGTTTTATTGAATACATGTCATGTTGCATTAGCACACAGTTGGCACTAGTGCAACCTGCCTGTTCTAGACGAAATAGCGAATTAGATGCCTTTAGACCACCTTAGATTTATTATTTAGAAATAGGGATGGCGCGGATATCGAGATCCTGCTACTGGGCTTGGACGACAAACTTGTCCTCTCCGGAAACTCTCATTAGGGTCGCCGAGCTGGTGACCATTGTGTTTATTGCGTAGTGTATGTAGCGCGGAAAAATTCCGTGGCTTCCAAATCATATATTTTATGACATGACGATTTATCGAAATAAATACAAAAATACATTAGATCGCCATAAATATGTGATTTGCTGTAATATTTTGCGTGACTGAATAAAAACCATTTTTTCTTATTAAAAGAAAGTGGTTTTGGAAGTCTCGGAATTTTCCAGGTTACGTACACCACGCACTACCCAGAATGGTCACCGGCTCTGCGACCCTAATCGGTGAAGAGAGCTTGTCGAGAGGACAAGTTTGTTGTCCAACAGTATTTGTAATTAGTACAGGAAGTTTGGTGAATTACGTTAAGGTGAATTCATTGACAATTTCAATTTGTAAACAATTTCAGAATTACATCAGTAGTAGTAGTTAGGGTTGAAGTAATCTCTTACTACAGCCTAATGGGGTGACCGGGTGGCAAAATTTCTAGATTCCTAGTAAAATGAATTCTCCAGGATACCAAAACCAGATATGAAACTCGTCACAATGGCTTTTCCAATGGAAAATTAAACTAACTAGAAATATAGCCAGATGGTCGACATCAACTTTGCCAAAACGAAAGTCACCAAACTGAGAAGTGTGATTGATCGCTTTGTTACTGTCTCCGCAGTCTGACAGAGGTTGGATTGTCCTTCCATGTCACAAAGTCGGAGTATAAAGTCGATACCCGTGCCAGACCTAATTTTGTAATGCATGCTCGATTAGCTATAGTTTTTAATGCTTCAATTGTCGAATTTATTGACTGAGCCAGCGTTTTTCTCAACACAGACGACGAGAGGAGCTGCCAATCCTCCCCAATATGGCGGAGTTGGGACGACGGACCAGTCAAAATCCCCCGCTGTGATGTCACCAACCCAAGATGTCCCTCCTTCGTACACAAGAACGCAAGGACAACCACAGCAAGGAACACCACAAATCTCAACGGCTGAACTTCAAAGGAGACAAGAAGAACTTGAAAAAAAGGCAAGAGAATTGGAACGTCGTGAGGCCGAGTTACAAAATGCGCCATTTAATGGTAAGAATTTAAAAATCAACTCAGTATTTTTAGTTCTTTATTCTTGTACAGGACGATTGAAGCCGGTAGTACCCTCCTTACAAAAACTACGGCCGAACCTAGAAGTACTAGAAAGTAGAATTGGATGTAGATTTTATCTTTGAGTAATTCTACGAATGATCTACCGTGAAATAGTCGTCATCCCTGTGCGCAGCACAGCGCTTAGGAATTTTAAACTAAATAAATTCAAGATTGGGTCAATTTCATATTCCTTCAAGATTTCTGTTCCCTGTGCTAACCTGTAGCGTTCATTCACAATAAATTCTCTGCGTAAAATACATCTTGTGTCTCTCTCAGGTAACCTCTAACTTGGGCACGAGGTCGTGATCGGGGGAATGGTTCAATGGTTAATATGAATCGCATAGGTACTTTGTTCTATAGTTTCATATTTTATTTTGTTTCTTTTACAGCTAGGAAAAATAACTGGCCTCCGCTTCCAGAGAAATTTCCAGTCCAAGCCTGTTTTTATCAGGATATCAATGTGGACATTCCGGTGGAGTTCCAGCGTATAGTACGATACCTTTACTATTTATGGGTGCTGAACGCCATCGTTCTTGTCGCAAACTTGATCACATGGCTAATTCGACTGTTCGCAATGGGCGAATTTGGTGGTTTCTTCGCATCTCTTGTATTTGTCTTCATCTTCATACCCGCGTCATATATTTGTTGGTTTCGACCTGCATATAAAGCATTCAAGTAAGTTCAGTTATTATAGATTTGATATTACTCTGGAGAATTGTACCACTGCACTGTAAAAATGAAATTATTTAAAATCTTGAATTTACTTTTGTTTCCAGGACGGACAGTTCGTTCAACTTCATGGTGTTCTTTTTTGTATTCTTCTTTCAATTCATCACAAGTGTCGTATTTTGCACACTTGTGCCAGGGGCATGGTAAGTATATTTACGAACAATTTCTGAATGTATAAAAGGCATGAAAATATCATACACTCTCTACAATTATTTTCACAGTGGTATTGTGGATGGAATTAAAGTAATTTCGAACGGAGACGTCAAATCTGTCATCGTCGGAATTTTAATTCTTACGGTGGGATTTGGATTTGCGGTATCGGCAGTTTTGAATATGCTCATGTTGATTCGAGTAAGCATTTTTATTCTTAACTAAAGTTACCGATTTATTTTAGTGATTTGGTTTTGGTTACGAATTTTGAAAATCAACTCAAATAATAATTTTGTAGGTTCACCGCATTTACCGAAGTACTGGAGCCAGTTTTGCAAAGGCTCAACAAGAATTTGCGTCCGGAGTCATGAGGAATGAACACGTTCAAGGAGCAGCTACGAATATTGCTTCTGAGGCTATTCGGGCTCAAATGAGCTCTGCAACAAATTCTGGTCCAAGATACTAAAGAGAATTTTTGTTTTGGAAATGTTGATCATTCAAAATAGAATGAAATCTGTGTCTTTTTATCTACGACTCATTACTTTTATTTATCTGAATCTAGATTTAGATTAGACTCTAGAAATTATTCATTTTTTTTGGTTCCGGTTAAGTAAAATGACATAACAAAGAAGAAAATTCTATGCCTGATTATTTATGATGACCTAATAATGTTTAGTCCAGTTTTGAGAAAAATGTATTCGAGTACCAAAATTAAAAGGATAGCAGAAATGGATTTTTTTTATTTGACCTGAATTCATATTTCTTCGAAGTTAAATTTGCAAAACCCATGCTTTATTCATAATCCGGCGTTTCACTCGTAATAAAAGTGGAACTGTGTTGAGTGTTCTTTGCTTGCTTGATTGATGTTTCTGAGTGCTAATGACTTTAATCACTAATAATTCTTGAATGCCAAGTACTCGTTGAACGCTAATAATAATAAATAATTGTATTGATTAAATTATTACTGGATTGTCAATAATTACTGCGCGACAGACATGAAGTTTTGACTGAAGACATACAATACATATATTTGTGATTTATAATATTTAATTGAAATGAAATCATGATGTAGTCAATGAACTCTTCCAAAACATGCACTGACTGGTGTTAGGTAACTAATTAGTTTAATTAATATGTGTGTGATGTGGTTTGAGAATATGAATTTATTAAGTACTTTTGTTTTCTGCCGTGTACATAAAATTTTGTAAATATTTAAAATTGTTATTTATGAACCAAAAGCTTATATTTTAAGTTAGCAATGTTACTCACTGGATACAGCTGGGTTTAACCAATTTTTACCAGTGACCTGATTTTGCTTAAATCTGGTACTTACTCCTGGCTTTGGAAACGGAAGTTTATGGGTTCCCTCAACCAAAGTTTACAATAATTGCACATTATAGTTTTGTTAAGAATTTCTCAATTAACAAATCGTGTTAATATGAAAAGTACTGGTCAGCAAGTGGGAACTGGTGTATTAAAAGGTGACCAACCTTCTAGCACACTGGTTTCTGTTCGACATTTGGTTTCCGGTGTTAAAATAACAGCTGGGAAATTAATGTAAATATTTGTAACCCAAACCTAGAATCAGATCTAACATTAAATATTCACCTTAACATTGTACTTGTTCGATAATTGTTCTAATTAATAACTGTCTATCTCGGACGAGACTATCTGAGTGACATGAATATTCAATAAAATCTACTCTACGCATGAAAATCGACAGTTCTTTTGCACACTTTCATTTACTAGAATAAGTTTTTTCTATTAAGTTATCCCTATAAATCTATCTATTTATATAAAACAGAAAAACCTATAATTAATCCAGAGGTATTATATGAAAAATCCTCTGTTCAAAATTTATGCGTATCTCACTGTACACAGCATAAAGTCTGCTTCAAAATGTATTTCTCACTTTTTCTGTGCACATACATAAGAAGGGATGGGCGACAAGTTATGAACCACCCTGTACATTTTGAGGCACTTTGAGACGAACCTCAATTCGGTTGAACGCCAGCTCCACAGACGCGGAAAATTTGAAATCTATAAATTGAGATAAGTTAGGAAGAAAAAAAAGTTTTTTCAATTTTTTGACATTTATAAACGAGGGACAACTAAAAAACCTAAATTCAAGACGAAACGGCGCTTCTTTCTAAGTTCGACATTTTTGAACAACACCAACCGGAATTTTAGTATTTTACTTCACCTGAACGGTCGACGATTTTTGTATCGATTTGAAATCCTTCAAGTCGAAATGTCTTTTCGAACTTACGGAGACAAGCCAGTGAGCTTTCAAATTGAAGACAATGGAGAATTTTATTGCATCGGCTCAGAGGTAAATTCTGGTTTTGATTAGTAAATTTAATTTTGATTAGTTTGTTCGGTTTAACTTTCTTTAACTCAAAGAAATTCATCATCAGCACACCAGTATTCGGTTTCACTAATGACTAACAAATGGTGTGTTGGGGAACTTCTCGACCTCTGAGCTCGGGAAAAGTAGATAATAAAGGTTCTTCCAATTTTAATTTGTTTTTTTAATTATTGTTACCTTCAGGTTGGGAACTACTTCCGGTTATTCCGAGGCACACTTTACAAAAAGTACCCCGGACTCACGAGAAGAAATCTTTCAAATGAGGAACGGAAACGCCTAGTTGATCTTGGTAATAATCGTAACAATTAATTATCGTAACTCCTAAGTAAAATTGGACCCCACGTATTCGCGCTTACCCTAATTAAGCCCCGGGGGTGGAGTGGGCTTGTTTAACATTTAAGGTTGCGGGAACCTGGACGGTTCCTGAGACACAATAAATTGTAATTGTACCCCAATTTAAATTTAGTAAGGTCGTGGGTCCTTAATCGGGGTGATTGTCCTAAGCTTATACTGTCTTTTATTATTTCTGTTTAGGGCTAAGCCAACATCTTTTGGCTTCAAATATATCACTATTGAGAGCATGTGAAGTTGAGGACATTCTTGATGGCAACGAAGATAAATACAAGGCCACTTCAGTGAGTTCCTGTGAACTTCCAGCTCCAAGGTATCAAGGGTAACTAGTTCACATAGCATATTTTGTTTTCTATATGCTCGAATTTAGACGATATATATATCAACGGTTACCATTTTCTTATAGAGATGTTAAGATACGGAAACCAACTCAGTGGGTACCACCCTTGCCAAACAGCTCACATTTAGATGCTGTACCACAAGCCACGCAAATAAATCGCAGCAGAGTTTTGACCAAGAAAGTCAGAACTTTTCCAGTTTGGTAAGAGTAATTCTAATTCGATTGAACAAGAGGAATGCGACACATTTTAATTCGAAGTCCCATTGAATTATAATTGTAATATTTTCACACCCATTCAGCTTTGATGACACTGATCCGAACTCCGTGCATGAGAACGGACAACAACCAGAAGTATTAGTGCCGATTCGATTGGACATGGAAATCGAAGGTCAAAAACTGCGGGATACTTTTACTTGGAATAAAAACGGTAATTAATCATGCTTACCGAATTGGTTGCATGAACATGTGGGTATTAAGGTATTATATTCTTATATATTTAGAAACTCTTATATCTCCGGAGCAATTTGCTGAAATTCTTTGCGATGATCTCGATCTAAATCCTTTGACTTTTACACCGGCCATTGCTCAGGCTATCCGGCAACAAATAGAAGGATTTCCAACGGATAACCTTTTGGAAGAACAGACAGATCAACGCGTCATCGTTAAAGTAATTTTCCAAATGTGATGTTTAATGTTTGTCCAGAAAATTCAACGACTACCAATGCTTGAAGACTTATTGTTAATTATTTTTTGCATTTTCTCTAAGCTTAACATACATGTTGGAAATACGTCATTAGTTGATCAAATCGAATGGGACATGAGTGAGAAGGAAAATTCGCCCGAAAAGTTTGCGGTTAAACTTTGTGCCGAATTAGGATTGGGTGGTGAATTTGTGACAGCGATCGCATACTCGATTCGTGGTCAATTGTCTTGGCACCAAAGGACTTATGCATTTGCTGAGGCTCCTCTATCCACCGTTAAAAATCCCTATCGTCATCCATCTGAAGCCGACGTCTGGAGTCCCTCTTTGGAAACGCTGACGGATATTGAAATGGAAAAGAAAATTCGGGACCAGGACCGAAACACAAGGTACTGGTTTAAAACCTCTTTTATCAGTCGGGACTTTCCAATCCCTACTGTTGTATGTACCTTGGGTGTATCACTACCCATAATTGATTTTATTTAATCTTTTTTTCCCAAATTTTTAGGCGAATGCGTCGACTGGCAAACACGACTCCAGGTTGGTAACTTCTCTTTTTCTGAGGCGGTGGAACCCGTGAAGTTACTATTTGTAATTTAATTTGCATTTAGTGCAGTGAAATATTTTTCAGTTTGTTCTTTTTTGTACGTAAATGTAAAATATTTAGTTAGTTTTTGACGTATTTGATGCCAGATAATTTCATTAGATATAGGAATTTTAAATGTTGGGACTAATTGTGTACATAATGACCGTGAATAGCGAAGAGAATTTCTACATGTGGATACAGTCTAATTTTCAATTCTAAAAGTTTTAGGATATGTAAAGTTGTATTAGTTTGTAGTTTGTTTGTGCACTCACATTGCAGGGTTGAGGCAATAAAGTGTAAAAAATTGTGTTTGTAATTTGCAATTACATGAATACTGTTAAACTTATTTCAAAGTTGTGAAAGCGTAACATAGGTTGGCTACTGAACTTCTTGGTCTACCAATTATGGGTTTAGTTACCCGAATCCGGAGGACCATTCATTCACTATAAAGTACGTATGAATAATAATAGTACACCGTACCATTAATTTCTCAATGCTCCTTTGAGTAACTTCAGTAACTTGTACTTCCTCAGGCCGGAAGTTTAGACATAAAAGTCCGATCCGAATCAGAGCTCACTGAATATGCAACTTGACATTTTTTACAATTATGTTGTGTGAGCTATGGGTTGGTAGCTTTAAAAAGTCGATCCAAATACAAATGGCCCCAATTTCCACTCAGCGCTGGTGTCAGAATGCCTCAAAGTTTTCAGCCACAAATTGACATAATTTCTCCGATCATGCTGGGATATACTGTACTGTCTGTACATTTCATAATAGTTTCATCGACAGGTTTCAGAGACATGAAGTCAAGACCTTTTCTTTCCCTTTAACTTAATGATAGAAAATCCCGGAATGCCTTAATTCCCTCAGCCAGCCTAGCCTGTTTATATGTACTTTATAATCCTGTGTCGGCTCTGGGTTGTTTGATTTTGTATACTATTTGTAAATATCATCGCAAAGTGTTTTCATAATAAGACAGTCAAAAAATGTACTTGTGTGTGACTGCGTTGAAATATCACTTTAAAAAAAAAGTCTTGCGACAAACTGAGAAGCTGACTAGCCCTCGCCCTCGAGTGTCACAAAAGGTTGGAACGGAAAAATCTGCCACTGTCTTCCGTAATAATCAGAGTAATGGAGCGTTAGTGCTCAGTTCATTGTTGGCTTTACGCAAATTGATATGGCTGACTTGTTTTGTTAGTGGCTCGATTCCACTGATCAAGATTTGCTTAAATGTAAGAAATAGAACTCTCAATTCTCAATTCGGAAAGTCTCCGGTATAATAAAACTTGATTTGATTTTTCTGATTTTATGCTTACTAAAGTAGGTACGATGGATTCGTAATGGTCGAGGAGCACAGCGGACTGAGGTATTTCTCCCTGTTAAGTTCGCTTTCCCTGGAAAACAAGGTTTTACCGCAGATTCAATTATTAAATTTCAATTAAATCAATCTAAATTACAGTCAAAACAAAAGAAATGCTAAGTCGGAAGTTACGACTCTTCCTATGACTCTTTCTCTCTTTTTTCCTTTACACCCAGCATTGCAATAGTCAAAAGTTTATTTAGACAGACCGTAGAATCGAACTACGACCTCAAACATGCCGGGTTTGCGTGCAGACCACTACACTAAACTGTCCGCCTTTGAGCATTGCAATGAAAACTTCCCAATGAACTGACTGAACCACGAAACGATGGGTTACAAAGTCTAACCCTGGATTCGGTTGGTGCCGAACGTCAAACAAATTTGGTTATAAAAAATCATACTATTCTGGTAGAATATCGAGAAGAAATAAAGTGAAATAAAACAGTACACACGTTGTGTAGTAGATTTCAGAATGAAAAACCCATTTTATTCATGAGAGTTAATTATTTACTCGAAATTGAGGTCTTGGATTCCCGAAGTGATGCGGAACGCCTTCGCCGGGATTCTTGTTGTTTCTTTTCTTTTGCTTCCTTTTGACGTTGGGCTAAAAGTTTTGCATACTCAGCCGCCTCATGCTTCCGCTTTTCAGCACGACGCCGTTTCAGAGCAACTCTGTGTCTCTTTCTCTGAAAATTTAAAAAAAAACTTGCTACATAACTGTAATTTCTTGAGGTAAAATTTACCATAAAAATAACTGTAAGTTATAGGAAATGTGCCACCGGTACACTGAGACAATCCACATGGATTAAAGTGGTAATGTCTCAAATCTTTCAGTGCCTACGTATTTGTTTTTCCACGAGAAAATAACTGCTAAATCCAACTGTATTGAATTTAGGCCGCTTTTTGTGGTTGTAGTTACTTGTCCTAGGGATGGGAAATCTTATATCCTCCTATGCAGGATAGAAAACGGAAACACGAAACATGAACACGGAGAATAATTATACAATCAAATACTAAGGAAAATGAAAATATTTTGGGAAGAGAGATATTTTGAGTAAAAATACTTTCCATCCCTTTGTGCATTGTACCAGTAAATATAATAGAAAACTTGAGAATAATTTTTATTTCACCTGTAACATCACTGGAGTGATGAGACGTTGAATCTTGGGAGCCTTATGTCGCTGTTTCTTTCCTTCCTTCAAAGGCAATGGTCGCTTAATAGCATATTGACGAACATCATCCTCCTTGGACAGATTAAACAACTTCCTCAATTTTGATGCCCGCTTGGGACCCAATCGTCTTGGAACGTTGACATTTGTCAAACCGTCAATTTCCTAGAAAATAAATTTTATTAACCTACTTTTAAAAAGTCTCCAAATTAAGTAGGTAATGTAATTTAATATGCAGGAGATTTCTACTGGAAGTACTCGAATTACGGAGACAGGCGATTTTCAAGAATTAAAATAAAGTACAAAATTATATTTGGCTATCTGTTTATTTGTGGGTACAACTAGGTTCCGGCAGTTCACTTAGAAAAGTCAGTATAACGAAGTTGACCATAATTTATTTCACAGCCATAAACGCCATAGCTTTGCACATGGTCAAGCAAACTTGGAGCTGGGACTGTATAGTTTAATTGAAAGAAAAGGAAAATACAAGTTATAAGAATAATGTGAAATCGAAATTGATAACTCAGAGCGTAGAATTAAATTCGTAAATAATAACTAAAGACATAATAAAATCAAATTCCGAACCGAACCAACTTGAGCAAGTAAATTTAAAGTGATAACAGCCGTAAATATAAATCGATAATGTAATATAATTTGTTATACCGCTTCGCCTTTCTTGACGACGACGAGGGAAAGTGCGCTCAAGTTAGCGTCAACAATGCATCCACGGACTGATTTACGTTTTCTCTCTCCGGTTCTTCTGGGTCTGTAGCAAGAATGGCCTTTGCTCAATAGAAGACGGACACGGACTAAGATAAGAAAAGGCAATAAGTTAATACAGCAATCCATGTAAAGCAATGTGAAAACGAAAAATTCTAATACTACAATACTAAATGTGCAATGAGCTTAGTTAAATATAAAAATGTGGATAACACAGGTGCCGATTGCTCTTGTACAGTAGAGCAGTCAGTATAGCGAGGATATCCATTTCCATGAACATTAATTTTACAGCCATAAACGCCACCGTATGCACAGAGATCAAACATACTTGGAGCTGGGACTGTGTCAGTGCCATTTTGTGGCAATGTTAAGAATTATGTAGACATAAAATAAGAATCAGACTCAGAACTTACTGTTGGTGAGAACACCCTGCTTCATTGGAAACCCTTGTTTGTCATTTCCTCCAGTAATGCGAAGAACATAACCTTTCCATTCATCTCCAAGGACATCAACCTCAACTTCAGCTCCAATTCTCTTTTCATAGAAGATTCTCAATTTATGCTCATCGTGTAGTTCTATCAATTTCTGTGCCCCCGTCGACGGGATGGCGACGTTAAGCTGGAATGATTCAAAGGCACACAATTAAATACTGGAAATTACAAAATTTTAACACAAATAAATGAATATTATTGTTTATTGTGGGTAGCACAGGTGCCAACTGCTCTTGTACAGTAGAGTAGTCAGTATAGCGAAGGATACCCATTTCCAAAAGAAAATTAATTTTACAGCCATAAACGCCACCGTATGCACAGATTAGTCATACTTGGAGCTGGGGCTGTGTTTTAAAGTAAATCTACCTTACAAGTGTACCCACCCGGCTCTTGGTTTTTATTACGAGGCGGTTACTGATTAAACACTATAAACACTAATGAGATTACTTTGAATTGAAATACATTATTATATCAATTTTATAAACGATTTACTTTTACAATATAAATGTCTTATATTTTTTAATAAATCATTACTAAAGACCTAGACCATGGACTGATTAATCATTCATTGGCGTGCGTGGCCCTAATTCGTGTCCCTTTTACAAGATTATAATTTCAACGGAAATTGTCTTGTCACTGACTGTCAATCTAATTAAAATTAATC